>LOND01001923.1:28814-50033 GCA_014220965.1 Paragonimus kellicotti | reverse complement strand
AGGAAGTCTTTGCCTATGTTATCACCGTATTTCCTCAGATTTGTTTGGCGTGACAGTTTGTCTCGATGTACCAACATTCAGTCCAACCCTAATCAGTCGTGTTGTAAACCGATAAAAACAGTAACGGAGTAAGTTCCTCTTATCCGATTTCGGCAATTTCACTCAGTGACATCTATCATGAGACGCTCATGAATGTTTGCCCCCGCCATCTGTGTATGGCATTTTTCAAGTCACAATACACAGAGCCTGGCTAATCCAGTGAGCCAAGGTTACTGAAAAAATCTTAGTGTATCTTCTATACCAAGCTACGGAAAAGATGTATCCTCACGTCACATTATCCGCCCACATCGTCCTCCAGAATGAACTGGCCGAACAGGTAAGTTGGTCTATCATTACGTCATTAGCATATAATACATACGAATTTATTGCTGTACTGACGTGTTTCTGAGGATATGAAATTCTATCCTGGTCTCAAACCAATGTATCACTATTGGTGATAACGCAGAGGCCGGACACACATTTCCCAACAGTATGGCAACAGCGTACAGCAACGTTCAATCGGTTTGTAGTTGGCATGGCAACAAACAATGAATGAGGTGGTAAGTGAACTTTCATTCGTTTCCACTCTTTTTCTTCATACAATCAGTAGTTATTCTGATTACTATTTGAAAAGGTGATTGGGATGTTCTTGAATCATTTGATGATTGAACGCATATTCATGTAAAAACCTTTCAAGATTTCAGTCTGCAACATGTTTAGGTGTTACACCAACTCGTAAACTGACGCGGTCTCTTTATGTAAAGAACTTTTTCGTTAAATTTAAAAACCTTACATTTCAAGTCTGAGGTCTTTTTCTAATCACCTGTAATTCACTTCTCTGTTTTCTGGATGCGTATGTATTCAACCAGTGGCTGTGTTGCTCCACAGTAATATCCCCCGGTCTTTGGATTAAAATTTCTAAACTTTTCACCTAACCCATAAATCATGTGTTTCGCTGTAGTGGCATTTCTCGTTGTCATCTCAGATAATTTATTGTTGCTTGGACTAGTCAGTCTTAAAGTCCTGTAAGGTCGTTGTAAGTCGTTGGTCTTCAAAATTTTGTTTGATTCTAATCATTATTTCGGACTGGTCTTTCTACATCCATGTCCATACCGTGAACCAAGTTGTTTGCCAAAGGTTTATTTGCTCGAATCCGTGTCTATGGTTCTCCACGTGTTCCTGGACATGATTTGCGATTAATTCCGGTCTCTTAGCGCACGAAGTGACTGCAAAACAGAAAAAGCTACGTTTCCGTTTCGATTGCTGAAGGCAAGGAAGTACGTACACGTTGAATGTTCACTGTCTGGGATGCATAAAGCAATGTATTGACCAGGAGATATGAAGAGACCTATTTACGACTAGGTCATCTGAGCCAGCGGTGACTTAGATAATTCAAGAAGCTACAATACAATGCCATCGAAAATTCCCACTGAATCGTGAAAAAAAAAGCGAATTTACGTCTTTCAGACAAGAACCTCAGGGATATCACTCTGATTAGAACAAATAATGGGAGCTGGAAGCGATCTACCTATTGTAAAAATACACGGTTGGACGGGTACAGCAGCGTTTGTGGTTTTGCGCACATGATGTGAGTACAGATCTGAATCAAATGTACAGGACATATTTTGAACAGTTTACAAAGCGTACACCACAGTGTGAACCAAGTCATGGGAACCAAGTTAGTGAGAGGGTATTCAGACGAACTTAAACATCTGGACCGCCGGTTTTGGCATGAATACATAACCACACACATCGTCGGTATATTGTTCGGTTTGGTGTAGCCGAACAAAACTGTTATGTTTAAAAACTGTCTCGGATAAGTGAGCACAGTAAAAATGGAGTGATATTAACTGCAACCGAAGTGCAAACCGGTCGTCGGATGAACAGTACCCAGCTATACACGGTTATGTGAGTGACTCTGTAATCTACCTAATTGTAACTTCAGTCTTGAGTTCCATATTGTCCACACCAAGCCAGCCAATTGACCCCAATAACCTGGATCATCCGAAGAGAGTTGAAAACAGACTAACCCACTTGCCACCTCTATGCGTTCAGTTGTGTCATGCACTAGTTCATGTGTGGGTACCATACATTGGAACGAACAAAATGAGCAGACGGTATAGTATCCTGCAAATCAGACTCTCAAGACATTCTTCGTACATTCCGGTAGAACAGATTCCAATACGAAGTACTTGACACAAGAAAATGGCTACCAGTTTGGCTTAATGGCTAAACATAAAAAATACAGAGTTGAAAAGAGATTTCCGGAATTCAGTAAAAGTCATCGAAATGCGATTATCATATTGTGTGATACACTGGCTATATATATATATATATATATATATATAATATATATATATATATATAATAGGGTGGCAAACCGCGCCATAAATGACAAAGTTGTCTACAATCCGTCTTTTAATTTACCTTTAGAGAATATTCACTTACTCATGCAGTTGGTGTTATAAAGTTGATCCACAACTCACCCATGGTAACTTGTCTGCTCATTCGCGATTGTTCTGCAAATTATGTGGGTCGTGCCGTTCGGCACTTGTCTACACCAGTCAGGGAGTGTCAACACTCTTGGATTGGAATAGGTGACATACAATCAGGCATCAACGCAATTGTGAGTCACCTGGCTGACAACAATCGTGAAATCAGTCCACATGACATCACCATAGGTCGACTAGCCCGATCAATGCATGCTTAATTCGACGACCACACCGATTGACTGGCAGTTCATACAGCACGAGATCCAGCGGAATGTATGATAGATTAATAAAACCGAACTGACAAAATGACTTGCTAACCAATCTACCGTAAAACCACAGCCACATTTAGGCTTTCTAGTTTATTTTCGAAAGTGGTAGATTATGTTAGCTCAGGAGTTAGGCTCGTAAGAAAAAATGTCAGAAAATCAAGTTAAAAGCTGTTCGGCAAGCCCATTGAAGTGACAGGGTCGCAAAAACATCTGGGACTCGATGTACTTCCACATAAAGCAAACGAAGACCTAATAACTGCACTCCATATACCTTGTACTCAAACAGTCCAGTGGGGTAGTTTAAAGAACTCGATTGTTCATAAGTCTTCATTTCTTGTATGTATTCGGATGCATGAATGAATATCAAGTTTGGAAGAAAACATATTTCAAAAAAGATTTCAACTGGTTCACAAGAAAAAGGACGTGGTCGATAATAGAGCAAAGGACAAAAAAACAAGACAGTCACCCAAGCAGGCTAGAGATGAATATGGGATAATGGATCCTCAAAAAGTAAGTGGACACCCTCTTGGAAAAAAAGTGGCGACGATGCCATGGAAAGACATAATACACAGTGGAAACGACACGAATATCTATGCTGTAGCATTTAGTCCGAAAGAACTGTCCCCCGTACCTTGCATATTATCAGCACAATCAAACAGCGATGTCTGGAAGTCTGGTGATTCCACTTTCGAGCATGAACTAACTGGAGAAGTGGGTTGAGGAGGAAATGCGGACAGAATCGTAACTGCGGACGGAGCATGGGTCATGTTATTGTAAGAGCTTGAGTTCTCTGTCAATGAATGTGTTAGTGATCTTTTCGCTAAACACACAGTCCACGGTTCACGTGGAGTTGATAACGAGGTTTGAGGTGCATGATTATTCACTGTACAATTGACGGATGCAACTAGTTTGGTTGGGTCTATTTCTGGCTCACTTAGGTTCAAATCCTTGACAAGAGGATGGTTAGTAAAGTTACTTGCGCTGGAGGAAAGATCATCACCTGTCGATCGGGGAGTGTCACCGGGAGTTGGAACAGGGAGACTAGGAAGAATACAATTGACTGAGGCTGGGCTTTCAAGCGGGATAGGGATAGTAGTTTCATTTGAAATTAATGTAGAATGATCTTTAAAATCACGGTCAGTAGTAAGGACACCCCTCGGTTTCCGGCTGCTCAAGGTTGTGTCAACAGGGACATTTTGTGGAGCATCACGATCTTCACACAGACTAACAACAGAGTGATGAAAATCGATGTTGGAAGAAGACGTTATTCGTTGGAGGTGTTTCTTTAGCAGAAACAAAATGGTTGGATGTAGCGGTTGCTGAACAGTTTGATAAACTGCGACTTGAGTTCACCTCTGCCAGCACACACCTTTCAGATGATGAAGCGTTTTCATCGGGTTCAATTTTTAAGGCTCCAGTTGGCTCTGTGATTTCTTCGGGCACCCCTTTTGTTGACGAGTTTACATGCTCCTCTTCTACTTCCTTTCCCTTATCCTCCGCCTCCACATCCTCAGAAACAGCCGCCTTCTCATCTTTCGTTGAGGACTCGTCAGTAACGCTCGAATCAGAAGACTGATCCGAACCACTTTGCGATTCAGAACTATCCCCAGAAAGCGCATCATCCGGTTTGAAACGTTTCCATTTAGGCACCTCCAGAACTTTTTCTTCCGAATCGTTTCGTTTGGTTGCACTTCGCAACTGTCTGGAAGAGGGCGGAGGATTACACTTTAATTTGATCGGACTGGACACGTCCTTCTTTGGTTGTTTTGGATGCACTTCACGTATGTGTGCTTCAAGAATGTAAAGCCTCCTCTGAGGCATAATCGCAGAGCATATAGGACAAACCTGAGTTTGAAAAAAAAAACAGAAATACGAGATACAGATAGGCCAGTTTTTAGATACAACAGCAGTATGCTATGCACTTAATAGATAAAAGATCGTAATCTAGTATTTTTATACGCACCTGAGTTCATCTGTCGATTACTAACTCAGTCACAATTGACAATCAGTCAAACTGCCAAAACCTACTGGAATTATGGCTAATAATTAAAGCACTCATAAGTCCACCTAAAAACGTCAACACATGCTTCAATGAAATAACGTGAACTCCCAGGACAACTTTTATGCGAATGAACTGCTTGGCGGTTTAAGTCACCAGCAATCCTGATCACAGCACTATAGGTCACATGAATTAGTAAGGAGATTTGATGAACATCTCTGTCGAGGTGTTATGCAAAAAGCACATATCCACAGCAGGCAAACATTTCAATTGCCTACATGTATATACCCGACAAAAAAAACATAAGTTGACACTCACGAGACTACTGATCTTCGTGATTTTAGTAAGACTTTCTGCGCGAATTTCTCAATTCCACTAAACTCTGGAGATTATTGTCAAACAACCGTTTCGAACATAATTTGTTTGAACCTAGGATAGTAATGTCAACAAAAAATAATAAGCACTCCAATAATCATGTAGGGGAAACAATACGCATGAACAGCGTGGTTCCGAAACTGATGCATTTCCAGAGCCAAGCGTCGAGAACCAGGTCATTAAAACAGTACCCAAAAGTATACTGTTCGGTTGGATTAGAGTTGGTTAGGTGATAAAAATGATAGCACAAAGATTTCTTGACGGACAAACCTCGGTGACTAGTTGGAGATAGCTGAAGCGAGTTTCGAACCAGTAGTTCATCGTCTCATGAGCCACTCTCCTAACCATCAGAACATTGATCACACTGCACCGTTTATTACGGGACACTTAAGAGCATGTTGACTCTCGTTGAGCTGTATTGATGTAGCCCGTCCCAATTGCCCGTCTATATTCAAACATACAACATCAAGGCGCCTACACCTTGCAAACAAACAACCGAGCTGTAAGTGAAAGTAAGGCGTCATCAGCAAGACAGCTTCCTTACGGCTTTCACTGCCCCGCATCATTAAGTGCACTCACTTCACAGACAACTCGGCCAAACAACGACAACATGATGGCACGTTAAGTTCAGAACTTGAATCACTGATTCAAGTCTGTACACGTGTTGTCTATGCTAAACACCTTATACGATCTGTTCACTACTACTTTCAAAGAAATACTAGTGTCTGGGACTCCTGAATGAACATGCAGTGTTTTAAAACCCACATACACAAATAGAAGAGTTTACATTTTTATAATTTCTAAATTTTGTTATCCGCTAGAGTTACCAAATACAGGATGCCCATTATTTGTAAATCTATATTCTACATATATAGGTCATCGAACGGAATAAAACCTCACTGTAGTTCACAAAAAACCACTTGGTTCTAATGGAACGTTTAAAAGACTAAGAGACATATGGCTCACACAATCACAATAGCTTCCCATGATACAAATGCCACCGATCCAATCAGACGAAAGGAGCGCAAATGGCATTTTTAACAAGCTGTAGAACTTAAAGGAAGAAAAACAGGAACAATTTGTCTGAACCTGTTAACTGCGATATACTATTAGAAGTGAAAAACAAGCCGGATAGTTCTTTATAGCAAAACGATAGTCTCTGAGATAATCCGTGGGCCACAAAAGTACAAAATATTGGTGAAATTTCACATATGCAACTGTATGATTAACGTTGACAAATTCCTTGGAGAAATCCAGGAAAGTAGCATCTACATTCAAGGTGCACGAGTGGTCATTTGAACAAGACGATAACCAACAGGTCGCGTACGATTGGGAATACGTATGTTTGATTGTAAAACCATTAAAATAACCTTGCTAGAGTACAACCTTTTAATGAAGCATGTCTGGATGAGCACTTTACCGGAACACTCAGGACAAGTGTAAGCCCATACACACATATATGGTTGGCAATCATCCGATTGGATTAGCCTGTCACAGTGACCGAAGCCAAAGGACGCCTGCGCTTAACCATCACCACAAGTGGCTTGCGCTGCACCACTTGCGGTTCCACTCACACACCACGTATCCGGTGTAAACCCGAAGGAATAAGACCAGTAGGTGTGTGAGTGAGGCCTTTGTGTCCAGCCGGCCGAACCCTATCTCTCGAGAAACTAAACAAAGAGAGACTGCAATGGTAAGATCTACACTGGGAAGAAAAGTATTGAAAATATGACGCAAGAAGCATTCCATTATAGGAGTACATGTTAGTGCACTCTAGAGAGGATATGGAGTAAAATCAAAATGCAAGGTTAGACTGGAAGAAAACAGAGAAAACATTCATCATACAGTACACCAACAATGCTAAAGAAAAGGAAAGGTAGAAGCCCACAGACAACCAGGTTTCTGAAAATGGGAGCGGGTGAGTTCAAACGACGGTAGTCGTTGGTTGATGTGAACAAGAAAAAATGGATATAACTGATATAACCTACTTGACCCTAACGTACTTGTCTCTTGGCCGACGGTGTACTATGAGTACGCTGGTGACCTACTAATCCAAGGCGGCCAGCGCATTCGCGGCCGCACACATCGCAACGCCATATAGTCATGTCACCACGACCTATGGCACCGATGGTTCCTTTGCGTACCGCGCGCTTCCGTTCTCGGCCGCGTAATAACTGCTCGTTGAACTCGCGGACGCCCGTCCGAATCGTATTCCTCCAGACCGTCCGGTTCAACGCTAAGTCTTCCCAACATCTGAAATCAATTTTACAACGTGAAAGACTCACCTGCACAGCATCCTGGTATCTCCGCTTTTGACCACCAGGATTTCGCTTACCTGATCTCAGTTGTCCATACAGAAGCTGCTTCGGACGGACGTGACCTAGCCAACGAAGCTGATTCAGCATCAGCATGGCTTCCATCCCGTTCATGTCCGCTCGCCGCAGTACCTCAGTGTTCGGAATCATGTCCGACCACCGAATACCCAAGATGCGTCTTAGACATTGCAAATGAAAGCGGCTCAGATAGCGCACGTTCCGCTGATACAATGTCCACGTTTCACTGCCGTACAGCAGTATAGACAGCACCATTGAGCGGTAGACACAGCTTAGTGGCCATCTTCAGGCTGTGGTTCTTCCAGACACGTCTTTCAAGACGTCCGAAAGCAGCACTAGCCTTTGCCACACGAGCTCTCAACTCGCGGTCCGCGGACAAATCGGTGGACAATTTGTAACACACACAACTACTGCGCATACCCTAGCGTGTTGCCTGAACATGTTCATGAGCATTAGTACGAGCCGGCTCAATTGGGCTATAGGACATTGGGAACAGCGTTGTTTCAAAGGAGACATCATTGCAATGTGGCTGCTGCGCGTTATTTTACACAATTTTCATGGAACTCCTCTGCTCTTAGAGTTTAATGTGTTCCACTCTTCCCATATTGCATGTCTAGTGGACTAATTAGACCTTATCCTGCACCTCATATGGTAAATAGTAAACCAATGATTATAGAAGTCAAAGGTGGGTATTTTTGTTTCTGCACTGAACTCTAATCAGTAATTCCCAACTCATCAACTCCACGAGCACAACAATGTTATTCAAAAGTATTTCGTCGCTATACACAGGCAGGCTTATTTGAAACCTTCAGTCGTAACATACTGACCTTAACAATACTCGTCCAACTTAGGCTTCGTTCGGGATCATTGACGATATAACGATACGGTAGTGGTGAAATAGCCCCTAGGTCCGCTAGTTGAAGATGTTTTCACTGGAAGCCTACACCAAACATTAGGGCTTAATACGCCCTAGAACGGTCCAACAACTAGGGCTAGAAAAAAAAACAGAAACGAGGATGCAGTCGATTAGGGAATAGAACCGAGCAGAAATTCACTAGTTGAGGCAGATTATCGCGCTGCATGTGCTTACTACAATACTGAATGCAATAATATACAATGCGCAAAGAGACAAGTTTTTGTGATTACTGAAGGTCAATTGTTTAATTTGCCTATCCGACAGACTCCACTTTTCCAGCTGCAGACCTACGGATTTAGTCTACCGTCACACTACTACAGACAAAAATTAGTAGTCCACGATTATTTGATGCTTGTGTTTTTTAGCAGGCTAATCGCGCAACGTGAAGTTGATCGGAGGGAATTTAAGGTTGGTCACTGAAAAAAATAACAGAGATGATACTGTGTACCTCACCGGCATCCACTACCGTTTCGTTTAACTGAGTCTGTTGATTCACGAACATAGAAGGCTGAATCGTTTGTTACCAGATTTAGTGACATTAATATACAGACGAGCATTCAAAAAACTTTCAACGCCACAGGTCGTCTCTATCATAGAAGTTTTACGATATACTCATGACGTAACCGTAAATAGACCAACTTTAGTGACAACACACGTCAATGAATCACTCGGCGTTTAGGGCTATATATTGGCCTTACAACCAGTATTTATCAAATTTATATGGGAAATAATTATTGAAGACAAGTGTTCACCATACAATCACTTGTAAGCTACAACTTTTCTGAACGTGATTCGCGTGTTAACGTCTAAGATGGAGTAGTTAGTCAATAGAGTGATTTTTACGAGCCCGTTAAGTCACATGGTGGTAGACATCCACCCAATGTTCAAATTCGACAACCTGACTTCAAACTTAGTATTGAGTAGCGAAATGACGCTTGTGATTTGAGCAGAAACCCAATTGTGAAATACCTGCGATTCGGTAAGATTTTCCACGGCTAAAACACCCTTAAAAAACAGACGTCCTATACTGTGTATTACTATCATATAGGCTGGTTAGTAAGTGCGCGTCGCAAATCAAGGTTTTTGTTATGCAACCCACGTTACCCGTAAACCTAAGCATTCCGCGAGAGATTGGGAGGTCGTCAGGATAAATGTATAACTTAAACTTTTTGCAATACAAAAATCGCTACTTATGAGTAGTTCAAATATAAATCAACTTTGGTAGTAGATGCATACAAACATCTCGTTACGCTACTTAATGTCAAATCCGTTCGTCTAAATCAAGCTCCTAGTTTCAGCTAATGTTTTGTCAATGATAAAAATCACTCCAAATTTTAAAAAAAATTGCATCACTTTCAAAGTGGCAAGCTGATTTATTCTGCCACTGACAGTGTGTAAACGTGACTACAGTGTCAACGCTTCGCCCATTGCTAAAGATTTATGTACCCAGACTCCGAGGGAACCAACCAACGTTCTACTGTAGATAAACCCTAAAATAAACCAAGAATATCCCTTAAACATGACCAAATAACGGTCCATATGTAAACCAGACCTTTTTCATCACGAAAACGTGTTCTTGTTCTGAACAACCGTCAATCCGATCCACTTTGAATCTAAATTTAAGATTGAAGGCTTACAAAACGTATAACCAGGATTAAACTGGTGGAATAGCTGAAGGCAGCAAAACGTGATCACTTGGTAGACAACATTTGGTTTTGGTTTTTTTCTCTGATCAGGCCCCAAGATGTGAGTAAAGTTCCCATAATCATTAACAGGATGATGCTCGCCTCCGATGAAAGACGTAATGATTCACTATCATGTCTCGACGTCAAAGAGAGCAGCAGTTATATGGTTTCTATCCAGAAGAAGTGTTGGTTGATCTCAGTATAAAAGACGACGACACATATTCTATCTGCTGCACATTTTGAAAAAAAGACAGGTGGTGAAAACGATACACTTGAATGCATTGCCTTATCTGTTGGTCACATGCAACTTCGGAGAGCTCGTCCCACTGTTGTTTTATTCGGCGTACCTCCGATAAAGACAGTGGTCTGGTTGTCACGATTCGTTCCTTCTTGTTTTCATGCTCAAGTTGAGCTAAAGGAGGAACGTATCCACGTTGGAATCGCTTAGTACCACATCAAAACACCGTCGTTTGTTGAGGTAGCCTACAAGTTCAAAGTCTTTGATTACCCTAAGCGTCGACTTCCTACTTAATCTGGTGATGTGTTGGAATCCGGAAAGCTGACCCCAATCGTTCACGGTGCACCATGTAACAACCAATGAGGAACTAATCACGGGTCATGTAACAACGATAAACTCATAGACGATATGAAGTAATAACACCGATTGCTAAATCCCATTCTGGGCAAAAGATCAGAGCGACAAAGAGCGAATACAACCAGAGTGAGTTAAGCTCAGCCGGCTAGTTTGCATCAGCTCGATGGCAGCAGAACAGCGAGCACACCGATCTCAATTCACAATCCTATCTTACTTTACGTCCAGTAAATGCAAGTCACTAGCATCAGTTGCTTAGGCTCATATCCCTCAAACAATTGGCTCGCATGTTATCCTACAACGGGTGTTACGTCGGTAGGTTAAAGCTACTGCAACACAGAAAACAAACCAAAATAACGGCGTTTTGTTACACTTATTTTGACCGGGAGCTTGAGCCCCGGTAACGTAATGTGATGAAGATCATCACATACACCAGGCACAGAATGTACGACAGACCTAAGTGTAAGCGTATACATAATGTAAAACCCAGTTCAAGAATGGGCAGCCATCAATATGGGAGGAACGGAGAGAAAAACAAGATATACAATGCGGAAGCAAATCTCTGCACTTTTGTCCAACAAAACTGATAGCGTATCTAACTATAAGTGTTGACAACCATTGGGAGTCCAGCTAGGCAAACGTGTTGTGTCAATAACAACAAAAAAACACAACGCCAGTTATTTCACAACTCAAGTAATTATCCGGTTGTTTCGTTATGATTTGTGGTTGACCCTGGTTTTAGTAGATAATACTGGTGAGTCAAGCAATGGAATTACATACAAATCACCTATCTCAAGGGACAAAAGCGATGATGGATGATCGCGTTAAGATGTTTCGATTACTTCTCGTGAGTATCCGCAGGCTGGAAGTTTGGTGGCCCGCACTGATACTGGAGGAGGTGCAATACAAGTTGGTGCTCAGGTGCGATGGGTGCCCCACCAGTCAAACTAGGAAGTCAGGCCGAAGGCCCAGAAATTTCAGTTATTCACCTATCCCATTGTGTTATGTGGAACCTACCAAACGATCCACGTAGGTGATTGTCAGGCGAAGTCCCTCAGGTAGTCCAAGCAAAAATTCAACAACGTCATTGCTGAACATTAAAACAGCGTTACTGACCATCAGTTGGGCCGATCTGTTAATTTAGAAGGGACCTAGTTGCACAAAATCAAGCCCAGCCGTGAGATTTCTAAGACGCCAATGTATTCTTCACCTCGTCCTCGGACTGAATAGGTGCTCAAGTGAGTCGGACCCTAAGACGATCCTATCTCGGAGGTCAGTATTTTGAACGAAATATTGAGGATGGAACTCCTCGAATCAACCCCATTCTGAGAAAGACGAGTGTGGAGTACCTTCATTCAACATTCTGTAGACAGTGGAAATAAAACAATCACTGTGAATTTACCTTTATATTTCATCTTCCAGTTTCTCTGCGTTCCTTTCACCCTCAGATGATAAAGTCAGGACATTTGCCAAAAGGTGACGCCTTCAATGTACTATCATCGGGTGAGCAAGCTGTTCTAACGATCGGCTTTAAAAACGTGAAGTTCGATGTGCGCTGCATCCTTGAAACGCGAATCTACAGTTCTCATACCTGGTATCTTGCCCAGCTAACCGCCAATTCAACCGTTTCTCATCCGAAGTCTATGGCGACGCAGAAACCGAATCTTGAGGGTAAGCTACAGTATGGAACAGAGACCAATGCTTGTTCGATCAGATCCTAGTGAATAGGCGCTTCTGGATTATCAGATTTAGTACTTCGGTCACATTCTATCGACGAAAAATATAAAACTGCTGTGTTCATTTGATTGAAGTACGCACTAAAGTATAGTAATTCTGATGCTCTGTAACGCACTCCTCGACCTTCTATGGCATACCAAATACTCAGGCAACAGACCTGATAGGTCCCACGTATACCAACCAATGGAAAACTAGTAGCAATCATTGTGCAACCGATAAAATCTGGTGCCTCTCACGATCCTGCTCGGTGTAAACAAGAAGCTGATAGGATTATCTTCGGGCTGTTCTTGCTCATCCCTTCGGGTAACACTCGGTTGGGTGTTAGGCAAACTACTTTGTCACATTGCATCCTGAACAGAAAGCAACCAAACTGAGAACGTCGAGCCAAAGTGGGTCAGACCGTAATTCTGAGCCGTTCTAGGAGTAAATAGTTCTAACGTTTTGTAGCGTATATTCGTCTGCTTTGCTATTCAAAATGAATAATAATCTACCGTCTATGAAGGAGCGTCCATTGTGTTAACCTGATAAACGGTCGGTATTGGCGGGATCGAAAATCGTCCTCAGAAGTGGTCATTTTCACCAGAGTGACTCAATTTTCTATCGGGCTGAATGAGCCGGTAACAGATGGACATCATGCCAAGTGGTAAGGCAGAGTGACGAACGACCGCATGTATCCGTTGGGTAAATTAAGTCACAGAACCAATGCATCGTTAAGGTTTTAACGAACAATACCACTTTACTAGAGAAGGTTTGAACAATAACAAAAAGCTGGTTTCGGAGAGTCACCATATTGCTGGTTCATCTGCATTCCACTACTTGGGAATTCGAGCACGAATCGCACGTATTTTTATTTCGGGCCGGTACAGTAGAAACAATCTTGCTGATTCCAAAACACTTCGCAGCTTACGTCAACGACTAACCGGGTGAGACGGCCCGAAAGTCTCGTCATTATGCTCTTACGCCACATGCATCAACTGTTTGGTGAGTAATCAAAACAGGTCGTTGTGTTGTTCATATTACTCCGGAAGATGAGGACCGTTCAGAAGATATGTAACTAGCCGTTCAGTATTCCATAAGTTGTATTCGATCAGATTTTCATCATAATTTTCCTAATAGTCGAAAAGTGGAAACACTGCACAAAAATAGTTCATCCAGGTAGTGTAGCTGTCCGAGGTAGTATCAAACATTGCCTACTTATTTCAAATTAAACACCACTCATATTCGATCACAGTTTCGCATTCAGATAAGCCTTTCGGCTAGCCCACTTCGAAAGGAAGCACTAGACTCGAGTTTCGCTCTTATTAGAGCTCATCAGTAGTGCATATCCTTGTCTGGATCGGAGTTTGCACTCTGACCCTCGTGCTTACGAAGCTGGCGTGTTAACAACGCCAGTAACCTCACACTAGGTGTGACCGGTCAATCATACCTAAACGCTCAAGACACAACCTTGTGTGGATAGTGTTCAGATTATCTATTTAACAGCGCGAGCTCACTGGATCATTCTTGCTGTATCTTGATGGGTAATCGAATTCATTGTACTGTTTTCATAAGTGTACCTAACCGCTCCTTAGTCAACCTTAGTATACATATTCAGCGTCACAAATCGATACGCCATGCTACTCGATGGAATGACTCAGGACAAAAAAGTAGTTCCAAACCCAAGCTGGCAAACCCGGGATTGCCAGGGCCAACCAGTCGGGTCGACAAGCGACCGGTTGTAGCGCTAGCTTTCCATAACGCATAAAAGGTGCATATCCACCAAAGCGAACGTGAGCGCGCGATACAGCCAGTTTTCAAGGCCGTCCGTGTCTGCGCCGACTACGAGGAACACGCGCACGTGCGTACGCTTGTGCACGTCCATCCTTTCCGCGCCGTCACTTCGCACAGACGAACACCAGTGTAGCTGCAGCTGTTCTACACCAACAAATCGACCGGTGGTAGTCGCGCTTAATTTAAACAGGTGAAACCGTGCCAAATTTGGAGCAGCTCACGGGGATTTCAGTAGCCATAAGCCTATTCCGATTGTGAAGATGAGATTTACATGGTTTTCTCTTCCACATCCATTGTGAGCAAACACAAAAGCAGTTAGCCTCTGCTGGCTGGCTCGGACCTGAAAGTAAGAAAGCACAACTCACTCTCAACTCGCCGCCCTTGTAGATAAGCAGTAGCTGAATGTACACTGACAGATTGAACGAAGCAGTTTGTTGCCGCTATCACTGCTTTCGTCTCGGCAACAATCGACTACGTGACCCTTGCCGAACAGCACTCGTTCCTGCATTCAGCACTTTGCTCCGCTCAACCCAAATTTATTTAGCTCCGCATGTTGCTGTCAGAAGTCAAAGTTTGACAACCGATTGAAACATGAAGGGCAGACTGGTAAGTGGCGATTAAGCCACACAGAATTAGGTCGATGGAAAAGATGAACGATTCGACGACCGTATGGATATTCTCAGCGTGATTTTGATTCAATCTGTGCATGAACTGTTGGTTGGTCAACTGAGAGGAGTGAGTCATTCTTTCTGGATGGAATGGTCGGCGGTTTGACTTGCAAGAGCAAGGATGATTAATATCAATGTTGTCCGTATGGAATGTCCAAATATTTCAAAGTGATAGTGCTCCGATCGATAGGTGAATCCCCATAGGGGAGTTTAAACAGTTTTGAAACGAAAATATGGTCCTTTCAATGGTGAATTTATACCGAGCGTGTAGTTGATTGCCCGTCAAACTATGTAGGATTCTCTGGATATTGTGGCCGTTCAGGCAGAGGGGTGGTAGATACGACGGGGTCGTGTGACGATGCAATATGTGAAGAATGAACGGAATTCATTCAGTTACCTAAAGAATCGAAGCAGAGAACCGAAAACATGTGCGCAAAGATGTGGCTAAGCCCCAACGATGTCCCTGTCCTTTTTCATGTTAGGTTGGAGCAGTTCAACCTATACCAACTGACTCTGACCGTCTTCTTATTCAGGGGTGTACATATAGACATGTGGTCATCGTGGAGTGAGCTTTGGAAACCAACCTGTCCATATTGTGTCCAAGAGAGTATAATTTTCATCGAGAAATGGTCCCCTCGATGGAACGCGAGACAGCATCTGCTGACATGGTTCACTCTCTTCCTTTCAAACGACTATTTCGTTTAGCAGTGTTGTGTCTACAAACACTAGCTTTCTCAAGGTCGTATTGGCTCACGCCTCTGTGCTTATACGCCTGACGGTTCAGTATATGGAGTCAAAGGAATCTATCATGTGAGACGCACAAGGTAAGTTTACTCAATCGATTGACTAAATGAGCCGTCGTTCAGACGGTGGGCCGTAGGCGCGTATAAAATAGATTGGATAGCCGAAATAACAGATTAGGGTTATGTTTCAAACGGAAGAAATTAGGATATTTGATTAGGGGAGTTTTACATCCCTCATAGAAAACCTCAAGTCAATGGTCGCTGCGCCATTTTACTACAACGGATGTTAAAGGACGAAGGTCAGATTCGAAGGAAATAAACGACGCGGTAGCCAGTTACAGGACACGCATTTGATGAGGCGACGAGGTGAGCAGTTTTGCCTATAATGACGTAGACTACTCACCGAGACTGATCTATCTTGTTGGTCGGAAAACGCGCATAAGCTCTGCATTCAAACACCGTTGTATCTTGAATAGAAGTTCGGGAATTTGGATTGTTTCAACTTAAACATCAACCACACTTGATCGCAGCCTTAGCGTTCAGATAGATCTTTCACCCAACTCCGGAAAGAAGCGCTAGACTCGAGTTTCGTTCGTATTAGAGCTAATCTCGTGCTCGTGAAACTAGCGTGTTAACTACAACGCCAGCAACCTCACAATAGGCATGACCGAATGATCAAATCCGAACGCTCAACCACAACCTTGTATGAATAGTGTTCAGCTTGCCCGATCATTTCGAAAGGAGAATGAACAGAATCACTCTGTTCTATCCAATCGATAACCCCGTGATCAGGACTTCTCAAGTAGGTTGTATTTACTAGTTAGCTTGTATCTAATGAGCAATGCGACTGACCATCGGCAAGTATTTGGGAAACTTGCAGGTTCTCAAACAATAACGGGGGTAATGAAAATGCAGTCTACGCCGGTTGGATCCTGCACTCCGTATGCCAACGGTACGTTTGGGGCACCACGCAGTGTTCACTGATTGTTTACGGTTAAAAGTAAGCTTAAGATCGTCGAACGACGACACAGTTACAGACCATAATACCCATGATAGCCTTGTTGAGCAAGATTGGAAGACGACGCTTGTCAGATGGGGAAGTTCGCGGCCGTGCACAACTCCGGTTAAAAATGCTCTATAGAATGCCAGCCTGTGACCGTCAACGACGAGCCCATACACGTGACTTTATTGATCCCTCTTTATGAATTTTCAATGGCATATTGCATTAAGTTCCCGGTACAACTTCGATTAGACTTAACGAAACCCACACTCTGTGATAAAGCTATATCGCCTTCCATACCAACAGGCCAACAACGGTTATTTCTTGGCCCAAAGGAACAAACGCTAGAACAAAGCTGTATGCTGAATTTGTTTGGACAGCCTTTATAGCAAATGTATTACGCACGAAAATGTGGAAAACAGCCGCGACAAAAGCATGCGGTTGTCCCGGGTGTTATAGTGAATTTAGACTGACAGGCTATCCGGCTGCCTGGTTACGTATGCTGGCCGGTTGCATATACATCGGGTGCTCCGAGAACTGGGTATGCACAGCAGTTAGTAAACACTATGGTTACCGAGCACCATTGGTTGTTACAAGAACTACGGGTAAGTTCGATAATAGCAAGGGTTTCCAACAAAATTCAGATTCGAAGCATACTATGAGCACGCATTACCCAATCTCCGGATGGACTAGACTGGCTAACGTACACCCTCGGTGTGTGGACGTGCGCTCACGTTAAGCTCACAGTCCAGATATATTTCACAAATACAGGCGGCCCTCAAACCACATTGTACTCCAAGGGTTACTAGGTTCACGGGATTAGCGCCTTACTTTACATCTGTTCTGTCCACGTCACGCGACGAAACTGTGAACTGAGCAACTTGGTTGCGGTTAAGCCACCAAGGGAACCCGGAGGTCTAGACATACCGTTTGAAAGGATCAAAGGACACCGTGTGGTCGAAGCTACAGCGACGACAGACGGTCTTATCAAGGCGATATAAACAACGCGTATCACAGTTAGCTTTAAACGCAACATGAGGTGTTTCATACCTGGGATCGATACTTCAACTCAGTATCTTCACAAGAACCATGTGTAACGCGGGCTGGACGGTCCGTGGCCGAAGTATGAGAAATTGAATAGAGCAGAGTTCATCGCTTATAACCGACCGAAATTCATACTTTATGGAAGCTGGCACTGACACTTCGTTTGCTTCAGTAATGATTTAAAAAATGAATTCGAATGAGTCAGATGCGTAGGTTGTGTTTTCCGATCGATGCACAAGCGACTGGCGCCTTCTGGTCGTACGGAGGAACGGCAATTTTGGATTCTGGTATGAGTAAAATGACCGTAATAGATGACAGTCAGCGGGTCAGCTTTTATTTTCAAATGCTGGAACATCTTCTGATGCTCTTCATTTCTTCAACTTGCTAAAAGACTGCAATTTTCCCACGAGATAACGCCCCAATTCATACATGTATATCACGGAGGCACGGTTGCTTGTTCGAGGAATTAAGCCACACCGGTGATCTCCAGCTTTGAACTCAATGCAGTCGAAAGATTGTAGTAGTTCGTTGGACACACAATGAAGCCAGGGTACACAGCTTCACGGTCGAGTTGATGGGAGGTAAGTTCCAACATTACGGCAAACTCATGTGCGGAATTATTGAAACGAAATGTCAGAAGCGCATCATGCTGAACCTTTACAGAATTACAGCAACGGGCTCGCCGTGTAGTTGTGGCTCCGCTTTTTTTTCATGTTTGAGCATAATTATGTTTCTGTACAGATTGTCCATGCAAAAGTTAATCTAGAGTTATGGTAGCATATATTCATTTTTGTTGTTGAATTGTTAATAAGGTAGGTTTGCTAGAAGAGAAGATGGTCATATAATTTTGTCACGGAGATTACAGTCTGTCCGGCACGATTACAAAACCCGATAAGCGGTTTCCTCGGACGCCTGAAACTACGGGACAGCGCCTGATGGCGCGACTGGTTCAATCCAAGACTGAATCGCACGTGTCGGCTGAGGCATTTGAAAATTACGAACACGTGCAAATATACAGACGCGACTTAATGCCATGTCGGAACACTGGGCACGGGCATAAACCAGCGAGTCTGTCCTTGCGCGACTCACCAAGCCGGGCTGTCTTGTTTGAGTCTGTCTCCCCTACACCCATCGCACATGCCAGTGTGTGTGTGTGGGTTGGTGGGTGGGCGCAACAAAACGCATGCAATCGATAACACGTCCTCAAATGACATCAAAACAAACCCTAATGTGAGGTCAATGGCGCAGTGGTAAACACGGTTGCCTCATGAAAGCGTGGCCGGAGTTCTAGTCCCGGCAGTGGCAAGGATATGCACTACTGACGAGCTCTAATGAGAGCGAAACTCGAGTCTAGTGCTTCTTTTCGAAAGGGGCCGACTGGAAAGTCTGGAATGCGACAGCTGCGATCAATTGTGGGTGATGTTCAATCTATATGAAAAACAAATCATCTTTGACACGGGTTCGATTCAGGCTAACGTCAGTAAAGTGAGACAAGGAGAGTTACGACCTCTAAATGCGACGAGAAGCGAACACAGACATATGGTGCGCTAACAGTAGTTGAGGTAACGCTTCCAGTGTGCTACATAGGTGACTACAGAAAACCAACCCGCCTACTCCGACGCGTTTCGTATTGGGCTGCTCGCACACGCTATTGGGTTAGTGTCTCGTGCCTTTTGGGCGAGCATTCATGAGAAGCCAGATTACAAATTCGCGTAAATTCGCGTAAAGCGTGTTGTGGGTTTGCCATGTGGCCAGATAACAACGATATTAGCAGTCACCGTCTGGGGTTGTCACTCACATTGTTATTTGTCAACATAACCTGCATCTGACTGCTGTGTTACGATGACCACGGTGGGTCAACCGCAGGGGCAGGAAAGGTTAACGAATCGGTAGGCAAATGGAGCAGACTGCCGGGGTGTCCCGTTGAATTCCACGAAACACGGACAATAGGAAAAAAAAATAAACACCTCGCTAAATGTAAACCGGTGATCTTCAACGAGTCAAAAGAGGGAGAAGGAAAAGTTCAGAATAAGCATTGACGCTCCATAGTTGATGAGCGATTAGCACAGTTCTACTGCCAATCACAATTAGCGTAAGATGACTCCGCCGGCTTGGACCACATTTAAATACCTTATTTACCTCTCTCACTGTAAAACAAATAACAAAAGGAGACATTTATTGCGAATCCACCAACCGTTACTTAAGGTAATCGTCAAGCCGCCTCGACTACGGCATTCCCGATTCCTTAAGTGACAAAGATGAATAGTGGCTACTGCACTTTGACTGATTACACCGACCATATGCACCCGTCGGTCGTAAGATTGACCGGTGGCAGTCTTGGTTTTGTCCCACCGGAAAGAACGAAGAACAGTTTCAAGAATTTTCATTGCTCGCACATAAACGTGGATTAGTTATGCTTCTGTCTTATTGAGTGCGTCGAAGTTCTGCTGAAGACCGACTTGAAATTGATCCGAGAAGCTCTAACAGACACGGTTCATTGGCAAATACTCCAAGCCAAGGGGAGCCCAACAACCGCACTGCGTAAACGGCCCTACCTTGCCCTACATAATGTTCCAACCCTGTTCAAAAGTGGTTCAGAAACGGCGATTGGAAATATAAAAATGTTGTCGAGCGGGTATTGTTTAGGAAATTGAGTGTTCAATTTAGGTTGCAGGAGGATCCGCTGTCTCTACTCGATAACTCGAACATAATCTACGAATCTGTTTGTGGCTGTGGTCGCAGACATGTCGGTAGGACAATGGAGCTTGCGGCTCCAGATGCCCGACAATATTTGCCCAAATAATTCAAGAATTTCTAGGCACTTCCTAACCCTCCTGACGCGGCAGACCCAATGTGACTGGGACGTAGAGTGTCACATTTTACCTGCAACATCGTGCCGTTGTCAGCTCGCTGCTTAATCCTCGGACTCATCGTGCGATTACCAACTTCTTCATGGGACGGGACACGAGGCGGATGAACGTCCACCTTTCAAGTGAGGTACAAACTTTAAAAAATGTTTATATATTATTTAATCCCTAACAATTGCACACAAATGGATATTGACAGGTACTTCGTTAACCTGAAAAAGCGCAACCATTTCTTGCGCAGCCTTTCTTGCCTGCCTTCATCCTAATCAGCCCGGTCTCGTTTGCAAAGCCTCTACTATTTTTTGCCTCGGTTTTTATCTGCATACTCCAACTTTAAGTCGTTAGGTGAATCGGTCTGTTCACATTGCCCAAGCACCTTGTTATTTAGACTGCAAATCATTTTCAACCGGCCAAACAGCTTTTCAAGTTGAACTTCATTCCCATTTGATCGCAGCCTTCGCATTCAGACGGACTTTCAAGACAACCTCTTTCGAAAAAAGGCGAAAATAGTTGAGCGTTCAGATATTAGCGACGAGAGATTCTGATTTACATAAGTTAAACGTCACTCGTAAGTGATCACGGCTGTCGCATTCCCACAGAATTACCAGTTGGCCCCTTTCGAAAGGAAGCGCTAGACTCGAGCTCATCAGTAGTGCATATACTTACCATGGCCGGGATTAGAACTCTGGT
>LOND01001923.1:9573-23519 GCA_014220965.1 Paragonimus kellicotti | reverse complement strand
CACCTTTTGAAGGAAGGTTTCATATGCCAGCAACTGGTTCGGAGAATGCAGTCTTCGTAAATGGGGACGCTAATTTTAATAAGCAAAACAACATGCCACAAATAGCCAACCATCGAGAGAGATGACAAGTTTAAAATTACCCTTCTCACTACACTTATTACAATGTTCCGTGGACAGTTTAGTTGAAAACTTGTTGAACTCAGTTTGGGGAACATGGCAACGTGGACGCTATTTTTCTGTACACGCCAGCCATTACAACGCTGAAGTAGTCTAACGCGCTCACTGTATAGTTCAGTCATTCAGTGTACTGATTCTTCTAGTGTATCCGATCAGTAATAAAGTTAGATGACCCGAGAATTCCTGTCTGGGGAAGAACTCCCTCAAAATGCTCAAATCTCAAACTGAAGTCAACTGGCACACGTTTTCGCGGATGAAACACCGAGCCAATATTTCTACATGCGGCAGCCGTAACAGGTAGGTCCGCCGTCGTGGTGACTTCGGTACGTATTGTCCCTCACTCAACAGTCACAGTTCCGGGACTGACCGAGCCACGGTGTCACGGGGATGGCAACCAGGTTCTCTGTCGCCCACGGGACTGTAGTTGATTCATGAAAACGGGTAACTTGTCTATTAGTATCTGTCAGTCGGACATGATTGGGTCTACTCAATTCTGGCGAATGATTAGTATGTGGAGGTTGAGGCCACCTGGCCTAATAAATTGAGATAAACAGAAGGGTAGTGCAAGTGTGCATCAAATGGATTGCCTAGCATGGGGTCTCACACGCAAATTTGGAAATAACCACGAGGAAACCATAACTAATAGTGTACAAATTACCCCTAAGGATTACGGCAATGAATAGATCTGCCATCGGACTGACTTTGCACAAACTGTGCTAGTTTTCAACTTCTGCACAATAAGCCAGCGTTTGGATTAACAGGGTCCTTGAGAGTTGCGTGTTCAATTTACCTATTAGACCAACTTTGGCTTGACCATTACATATGGCTATTTATCAAGGCCCAGATACTGACAGCCAAATTGCTTATAAGTGAGACACAACTTTGATCACGTGAGTAGCGCCGATTATGGTTATGAGCCCGTGATACCTTGATTTGGGGATTCGAATTCCGGGTCATGCGATCACTTCGCATCGAAGTTATCATAGCAGTGGGACTGGACGATAGGCCTATTCAAAATTCAAGTCCAGCTGCAGGGTTCTGTCATTCACTTCCATCTTGGAAGCACCGCATTTTCTAGTAGGAGATTAGTCCAAATTGCACACTGCCCACAAAAGTATCTTTCACTGAAACATGGCAGGAGGTCCTTTCTTGTGATCGCAATATTATGTGAGCACAATGATACCCTTCGAAACCCATCCTTATGGCAACCCGAGATTGAATTGAACAATCGTACGGCATGCGTGTTATGTCGTGTTCACCCTTGTTCAGTGACCAGAACGGTGGACTGATTGGGGATGGTGTGACAAGAGTTGACAACAAACGAGCATATTGCCGAGTAATTAACTGAAATAAGTTACGGTTGTGTTTTGAGAGGGTACAGCAAGACGACGTACTAGTGTTGTGAGCCAAGAACGCGGATGGCACAAGGATTGTTTATTCAGGAAAGCAACACGTGGGTTATGCGTTTCAACAAGACAACAAACGAAAACACTCATCTGTGTACGGTACTGGGCCCAGACCGTCACGGCTGCCACAGACGTCAATGCTTAGTTCCTTTACGTACCAAGAACCATTTCATGCGATGCTGCACTCCAATGTTTTTCTTCTTGTACTTTCCTGCCGGCCACTTTCGAATGTCAAAATGGTATTGCTGTCGGTTCCTTAACTACTGTGAATAGCAGTGGAATAAGAGTAGTATAGTAAATGATCGCTCCTCCCTCAGCTACCAACTAGGGTATAAGAGGTATGGATAATAGGGCAAAAGGTACTTTTTAAGCTTTGGATTATATCATGTTGGAATGAGGGAAAAGGGTGTTGAGTCCTCTCGTAACGTCGTATAATACTCTATAGGATAATGGAACAAAATATACAAGTAACTTAGTAAGAGCTTTAAAGACAATACCTGACGAAAGTAACGGCATTTCTGTCCAAAACCAAATTGGAAATTGCCTTCAGGATCTTCGAGTCTCCATTAACGGACTTAAGACATGAAAAAAGGTTGCTTTCTGCACTCACACTGTGGGAGTTCTTAAAAAGTACGTAGCACACCCACTCTAAGTATTCGTTTGTCTCCGGTGGTGTCTTTGCTGGCCCTTGGGCTTCACATCAGCTTTGTTTAAATTCATGGAGAAGATTATTGAGGACAAGAGGGCACGTACTACCAAACATGATATTTTGATCACGCAAATACCACGCTCTATGGTGATTTCCAAAAACCTTGCCCTGACAAATCTGTTTTAAACTTTCCTGTTATGAAATAAACTCGATGACTTGGAACCGAGCAAACGCCGCTTGAAGTACGTTACCAAATTTTAGGAAAAGCATTTCGGTTCTGTTAATCATCGTTTATTAATCATGAAACTGAGAGCCTATAACCTAGCCCCAGGTGTAATTAAATGGGTCGATGCCTACCTTCGTGACTGTGAGCAAGTGGAGGGGGATAAGTCCAGTATGGCGTTCACCAGGGGTCATTTCTTGGTCTTCTACTTTTTTCTAGAGTACACCAAGGGTTCAGCTAGCAGACTTAGAAGTGCGTGTTATTTATTTGCTCATGTTGCGAAAGTGACAGATTGTCATACGAAGACCTCCTGATGACAAGATTTAGATTAACTCTATAGTTACACTGATGAGTGGGAACTGCCACTAAATACTGATTAATGTAGATAGCTGTTGTAAGTTGACAGTGAGGTAACACCTAGATGCATTGAATCAGTTGGAAACAGTGTTGATATATGAAGAACGGCTGAAATTAAGGACTTATGGATCCAAGTGAATGCAAACTCCAAAACGACAACCAATTACGTAGCAGCTACTTGCAGAGCAAACCGAGCGTTTTACCAGCTCAAGAGACCGGTTGCATCACGGAAAACAGAAGTGTCGATTTCTCTGTATAAGCCGTACGTTCGGCTACACCTGGGATTTTCCGTACAGGCACGGAGCCCATCATCTTGTAAAGTATAAGCAGGCACTAGGAACGGTATAATGAAAATTCACGAAAATCTTCGGGAAGCTCAAAAAATGAAGTATCTTAGCAGGCCAAAACAGCTTAATCTTTTTCCACTCGAATGAAGGCACAAGAGGAGCGATCTGATAGAAATTTTTAAGTTCTTGAAAGAGTTCTGGGACACCGAGAAGCACCTGCTGGTTTCCAGTGGATGTTCGACACTCCGAGGGCATGAGATGAATCTTGTCGACGCGGGAGCAAGAACAACTGTTCGAGCACAGTCTTCCCATGTCGGGTAATGAACTCCTGGAACAAACTACCACTCACAATTGGGGCAGTCGTCACAGTGAATGACTAAGTACCGTGCTGGTTAATGGTGTTCTCGGAATTGATTTGTGGCTTCTCTTAGTCAACAGGGCGCGAGGTTTTGTCTTTCCTTCCCCCCCTTGTACTAGTATACGGTTTGCCTCTGTGCGACAATCAGTCCGTGTCAGTTTCATGAATGTTTGTTCTAGTTTAATTTCCTTCTGTCTGTTTTTCCCACCTAAAATTCCTCTCCAATGTATTCGTTTGTTTATTTTATTTTATCTATTTATTTTCCTCCTGTTTTGGACACAAGCCATGTTCTTGCAGATGAGTCTGAATGAAGTTTATGATGACATTATCCCCAGCAGGTAACCTGTATTTATTCGATGAGCATGTCACATTAGCCAACGGCTTCGCCAACACACGTCACACCGTTGATGAGATTCCTTACTAATCAAACATAAATGAAGCAGTTGTCTTCGTCAACTATTGCAGTACAGTGGGATCCTTGGAGCTCACAAGTTCAAGAAACTGGACATCATTGGTGTTCGCCGCAAGTCGTGTGAACTGAACTGAGCGGGACTGATTTGAACTGAACCGTAGTAATTCGGTGGACCGACTATCTAATTGGTTTACGCGTTCCCCTTCAAGTAAATTCATACATTTTCTTTTTTGTCCAGTGGTGTGCGGTGCTCTAAACATGTATGGTGTTTTATCAGGTCAAGTCATGAGGGACGCGTAAACCAGCTGGCATCGCGCCTCATGCTCATGTCAAGAAATGTCAGCTTTTTCAGTCACAACCTGTAATTCTGAGAAGGACAGTTTCTAATGTGTGCTGCTTAATATTCGGTCGCCACTCCGTTGATGTTAGTAACAACTGCTTTTCTGTCCGTACTGGTCACGACAACCTCGAGTTGAAATTAAGGTAATCTATTCACCACATTGATTAACGCATGTTCCGGCTGAACTAGGTGTTGTGTACGCGTCAAGACGCCTGTGTGTCCCACGCCCGTGTTAGGACTCAAGCTGCGTTCTGATTGGTCGCGCCTTCAACGACCAACGACTCATTCATCCACGCACTTAAGAATGACGCTACTGCTTGTAAATGTCAGAATATAGTATGTACTTCCACACGAGTCACGTGTTCGCTCTACCGCTCTCATTGCACCAGAATAGGAACAGAGCCCTAGGCTTGCAAAGTTGCGTTCTCCATCGTCAGTGAGGTCTAACCAATCTCAGACGTGTTTTGTCGGATTCCTATCCCGTGATCGAACTGGCCAAAGTAGTGTTCGAGCTTCTTTTGACATCAAAAACATCTTTGCTCCTCAGTGTATCTGCGGTATTCCGTTTTTTACTTGGAGGATCTAATTACTGAAGTTGTCAGTTGCGTAAAACAAAAAAATTTGTGGCACATTCTCGTGGACCTCACGACTCACAGTGTCTCAGAGGGGTGGAAGTTGGCTTTTTAGTTCTTCCAAGTGGCGCCTCAGGCCTGAATAAATCCGCCGTTGCGTTGAACAACAGATACGAATAGGGGTGGCCTACATTAATCAGAATTACTTCGTCATCTATGTGTAGGTTAAACCGGGATTCACCGGTGCATACTACACTGTCACGCTGTCAACCAGGACATTCGCAACGTCACATATTTCACGACAGCCGCTGTGTCGGTAATTTTCCGTTAGCACTGGAACAGTACCTGGTCATCTGGCATGCATTCCAAATTCATTGATTATCTTAATCGTTCCTTGGATTGGCCCTGAAAAAGCACTAAATCGAGATCGCATTGGTTCTGATGCAAAGAGCTTCCGTCCGACTAACCACAGTAAGCGTCAGTCATATTTCTCTGTAGTCATCCCTCTTTGCATCTCATATGTCTCGCCACAAGGCAGCGCGGCAACCGTCTCTTACCCATGGGTCGGGAAAAAATCAGATTGGTAATTTAGTGTCTAGATTCGCCCACCCGAAGCATGTCACTAACATGCCATGCCCGTTACTACTCGTTACAATGTGCTGTTGAGACCGTCCAGTGGAACAGCGACACCCTACTCCGTTTGATTTGTCACAAAAGTACACGTCTGATGTGGTGTCATGCCATGTAGGGTGACAACAGGAGTAACGAAGCCCACGTGCACGGGAGCCTAGCTACGAGGCATAAAAATGTACATGTCTGGTATCTCCAAATGGCGATGAGGGACGACCGCAATCAATAGTCTGGAACACTTTCATATAGGCTACACGCGGGTGTGTATGACGGACGTTTTTGTTCGGTCGTGTAAACATTATCGCCTTCTTTAATAAACAGCCCATATTTCACCAAGTTTATTTCAACTCGTTTTCTACGCTGTTCAAATGCAGTCAGTCGATCTGTTAGTTATCAATGTGAGGCCTGAATGAACAACTGTAGAAACGAAATTCAATTGGTGACAAAAACATAGGGTCACCTCATCTTTCAGACACTGTCCTTGTTGACGAGTGTACAATACTCCTGTTTTCTCCGCACACTAATAAATGTCGTGTGAAAACAATAGCATGGATTCCGCCTGAATAGCCTGTATGGAACATGAATTTAAATACAAAATTACGAAGCATAGCAGCGGCGAAACTATTCGCTCATCCCAGATTGTCGTGGCACCTTTAGGTTGGTGAGTTGGTCCAACGTTACCTGGTCACGTGTACATCAGGTGGCATGAGAAGTGGGAGTACGTCATCAACTGGTCGACGTCGCAGTTATCAGTCGAACGTGCCGGTGGTCCAAGTACGTGCGAAATGTCATGTGACTAAGCCCTTCATTCTGCATTCGCCCCATCTGTGTCATAACACAATGCTGTGATATGGTCGGTTAGCAAATGGCGAATATTTGAGAGTTGTGGCAGTTGTATCAGAGCCTTCGAATGATTTCCAAGAGGCTCCAGAGGTCATGATGTGTTGGTACCCACCAATAGGAGGTGTGCTAAGTGAAGCCGACAACTAACGGCTTGATCAGAGGCAGACGATACTTACGATGCAGGCAAGAAGTGTTTCACTGCCCAGAAAGACAACGTCAGTGTTTCTACGGAGACTACGCGGCGGACGCTAATCAGTGTTTAACGGCTGAAGTGTAGAGCAATTTATAAAACTAGTTCACTGAATTGGCAGCAGATACAACATCAATTATTGTAAACTGTAGTTCATGTTTCTTGAACTTGTCAACCGTGTTGACGTAAAATAAACTAATCTGGATGGGCCCGATGCAGGAAAATATTACTGGTTCGAGTTACATTTTGTCGATGCATTAACGATAGACATGACATGGGCTAACTGACCGTATTAAATGGTAATCAAAACACCTTCAACTCTGGGATACATACAGCTCATTACAGTGGTTACCATTTTACGTCAGTTTTGATGAGGGGGTCGTCTACTGTCTCATGAGATCGCGTTGGCTCAATGGTAGCGACACAGGTTCACCAATCACGCCGTCACGGACAACTGTGCGAATCGATATTCTTATAGCTGGAAGCACTGACTGTGAATTCATCCTAGCCAATTTCACTTCATCCATTTGGCAATGCAGATAACAATCTAGGAACTGAAGCAACGTCATCTTGCAATATTGGAAAACTGAAGTCATATTGTGTTGTATAACAGGCGGTTTAGTATAGTATACTCACAAGCGACATTCGGGAACAAAGGGCAAGCCCCAACGCCAGGAAGACGACGGACCAGAAGTGAATATTGGAATAGTGTGCACGCGCTATGGGAGAAGTGCCACCAGGGCGAATGACAACGTACTGCTACCCAATGTATGTGAACGCATATCAGCCGTGCAAATGAGTGTACACGTTTGTGGTCCCATGTTTAACATGACCTGTACGGGAGTTCGTGCAATAAACGAATTTGCTGGCCAAGCGTCTTTGCGGTCACAACAATTTAATTGTTCATCAAACATTCTTCACGGCACGACGTTTCCGTTTATCCTCGCATGAGACATCAGTCCATCTTCATCAGGTAAAAAAACTCGCCAAACGTTTTCGTCTTTACCAATAACTAATGGCGATTGGGTCCTTGGACTGTTTAATTCGTTCGAAAATACCCAGTGAAGTCATGAGAACGACAAAGTAGCGAACAAGGCTTGTTTTCCGTGTTTGATCATCAGGCTAATTACAACACAATAAATATGAAAACAGTAACTGGGGTGAGCCAGAAAAACGGTCAATAGAGGTTGTGGACGGCGTGTTTGTTATCAATTACGCCGAGGCCATTAGTATCCGATTACGTAACCCTGACCTCTGTGCACAGAAGAAGTTCGTGCGGACACTTAATCTCCCTGGCCCACAATCAATCAAGCCCACGATTTGGAACAGTGATTGCGTAATTGATAACAAACACGCCGTCCACAACCTCTATTGACCGTTTTTCTGGCTCACCCCAGTTACTGTTTTCATATTTATTGTGTTGTAATTAGCCTGATGATCAAACACGGAAAACAAGCCTTGTTCGCTACTTTGTCGTTCTCATAACTAATGGCGAGTTTTGATTGACATAAGTTGACCATCACACAAAATTGACTGCAGTTTTCCCGCTTCATAGAATTTTTAGCCAGCCCCTTTATAAAATAAACATCAGCCAGTTTCACTTCAGAATTTATCAGACATGCATAAGCCTTGGTTACGGTACGGAATTATGACTGCGACCCGCTTACATGGGGCGACGCGTTCGGACCAATTGCTCACACTAGACACTACGAGTTTATCATATACGTAAACCTCAGTACGTCGCTTGTGACTAGTGTTCACGCTGTTCTGTCGCATCGAGAGGAGATACAATAACTGTCCTGAGAACTCCAATCCACGTTAGTCGAGCTCGGCAGAATTGTGAGTCAAGCAAACGGATAACACTTAAGGACGAGGTTAATTGAAAAACGGTAACTGTATAAATGGCTTATATTCATCAAAGGTCAAGTAAGCAATGGAAACAATAACAGACAGTAACTGCGTCTCCTCTCGAGGCGATCGGGCAAGCTGATCATTACTCACAAGCAAAAAGTGTTGAGCGTTGCATATGATAATTCGGTCGTGCCCTAACGTGAAGGTTCAAATGCCGCAGTGGTCAACACGTTGCCTCATCAAAGCGTGGCCGGAGTTCTAGTCCCGGCCATTGGCAAGGATATGCACTACTGACGAGCTCAAATGAGAGCGAAACTCGAGTCTAGTGCTTCTTTTCGAAAGGGGCCGACTGGAAAGTCTATGGGAATGCGACAGCTGCGATCAATTGTGGGTGATGTCAATCTATATGAAAAACACAAACTCCTCTACTACTCATCGGGAAACCATAACAAACAACAACACATTCTTTTATTCCATTTTGGGTGAGCAGGTATTCAGCTTATGCTCTATTCTTACAAAAAATGTAAATCTTGCAAGATTGGACTGAAATAGTTGTCCATGCTTAGCGTGTTGGATTCATAACAAGCGCATAGTTAATCGATAAGGGAAAGCACGTTGTCAGGGCCACAAATCAGAGCGGAGTCTGAATAGATAAACGCAGGGCGCCGTTCATAAGATTGCCACACTTTAAAGTTTGTACATTCGTGTTTTAGAATCAGTCCAAACTGGATACCACCTATTCTATTTGGCGTCGCTCCTCCCGAACGGACACAATATCCAGATTACCGTACACATTTGGACAAAAGATGCACATTGTGGTTCGTATGAATTCCAGATGAGAAGAACAGTGGGTTTTCGTCGTGAGACGGTGTGAAACATCACACAACGCTGCATTGATCTATCAGAGCGCAATGACTCTGAAATGTTTGGTCATTCTTGACAAACACTAATAATGGCAGTGTTCTTCCTGTGGATTCATCTAACACATCTCTTTGTCGCCGTGATCCTTAAGGTCAACTTCGTCCGGTTGGCCATAGGGTAGCTTATACATAGACCGACTTACCTCTACATCGCAACACAATATTGTCCATTCCATCTCTGAATCGTTCATTCCTAAATCTCTGGAAGTGCACTCTTTCTGTGAAGAAATCCCGACTTATCAATTCACCTTACACATTTCAATCGAACGGCAAGTTGTGGTCCTTGACGGTCAGTACGTCGAGTACAAGGGTACTGTGCTAAGTCTAGTGAATGAACGATATTCAACAAAGTCGTGTAATTGATTGGCACTGATAAGCAAGCAATAATGACACTAATAGGTTGCCTCATCCACTGTGGGTGAACTGATATCCAGTCAGTACCCATGCAAGAGTGTAGCACGAATCGCGAGGGAGAGCAGTGCGGTTTCAGTGTTAGCCTCCCAACGCGAACTGTCCGTGTCCACTGTTTTGCACTACGGCAGATAATAAACAGAGCCCACAACTGTTAAGCTTGTGAGATGGTGTAATAAACAACATAACGGATGACCAACAGAATGGTAGGTAAAGAATCCAATTTGTGAAACCGAACACAACTCAAGGAGTAGAATAAACGGTTACGAGAACGTTGAGCTTTCGAAGAAGTTGACGGTCTTCGGATGTTTAATAACGCTCCCCCCGGATTCTCTATCCACACGAATTAATTCAGGGTGCACTATGGACCTAATTCGTCTACACCATGATCAGTGTGGTATGATGGGCATACTCGGCTACACAGCAAATAGTTTGGGAAACTAATGTGATAGTGGGGTCAACAAATTCATTCCCTCAGTCGTCAAGACGTTATAGACATAAGTGTGCAAGCAGGTAGGGTCGTATAGTCATTCAAAATTATTAACACAACAAGGAAACACCGTTTTTGCACCTACCACTATCTGCCGAAGCTGCACCTGACTGGCACACAATCGACGATCATTTAACGATTGGTTGGCCGTCGACGGCCGTCAGCCAAGCTGGGATAATTGTGACTCGAGACATGTGATTTGAGACTTTAGGGGTTTAAGCAGCTAATCTTGTTTAGTGACTTAAACGATATTGTTTCTCTGATCAGTCTTCTGTGAAGTATGGGCAAAGGAATGAAGCACGGTGGTCAGACCAGCGGAGAAGCAGATGCTACCTTAATCCCTCTTGTTACTCGCCTGTTTGTTGGTAAGGTATTTGAGTTTTGAAGTGATGGTATCCATATGTTACGTCGATTCCCTTTCGTTCTTTGAGCTCTGGATCGGGCCTCTCTTCTTACCGTTCATTGGCGATTGCGTATAAGTGTCTATCACTGCTGTAGTGTCGACAGCGGTGATGAAAAGATGGGATGAGATTGCTTAAATGATAAACTGTTGTAAACTGTCTTTTATTGCAAACCTTGATAGAAACTTTCGGATCTAACAATGGTCACTTCAAATTCAAGTCTAGAAAACCAAGATACAGTGTTCCACCCATCCAATTTGCAATCTTATACACTCGTTTAGTTGATCTGAACGACACACTACACCATTTGTCAACTAATGTTAACCTTTCCCCGACTAGTGTTGCTTTTAACTTATTTTCCAGGAGTTTGTGAACACATCTTGTGTGTTTCTAGTTCTAGTTCTTAGGTTGCCTTCAGCCTACACGTCTTGCCAGCACAAGGGATAGTAGGGGCTACCATCTTGCATCGCATGACTGGTCCGTGCAAACAGTTCACGGTCAACGTAAACGTTATGTGTCTTGGCAGTCATGTGATCCAAACAGCAAAAAAGCGACCGCACGACAGGTTGGTACTCACCTGTTGGAAGTCAACATAACAGATGACTGTTGTCACCGCCAACAACGTTAGACCTGGAAAGTTGTGCATTGCGTGAAATATCTAACAAGTTACGTGAAAACATAAAACAGAGATATGAAAAAAAGGCAAACGAGATGATATCCAGAGTATAGAAAGAGAAGTATACATCGGACATAAGCATCCAAGCAGGAATCAAGCTCATTTCCATAAGCATTGGGGTTTGCACATTACTTGAAGTTTGTTCGAATGACCACGTCGCTTACAAACTCAAAATAACATCACGAACACTTGTGTCAACATCCCATTTTAAGTTATGAGTTGATTATGCCATTGAGACGGATTCAAGTAGGATGTTCCGTATTGGACTGACCATGATACCAAAAGAATATTTGTTTTTTTTAGGTGGCTCACCACGAGTTACTACTTCAGCGAATGACCTTGGAGACAATGATTCGGATGAAACATAATACTGTGCCTCAGCATATGCTGTTGAAACATTGTAGTTTAAAATAAAATCGTTTCTAATATGCCGATGGTAGGTGGAAAATCGACCCAATTTAAACAATACTGTCCTGTAGGAAAGTGAACGAACTGTTAACGCCCGTTTCTGACTTGATGTTTTACCTTAGTGAGTATTGTCCACAAGCTTGCACACTATATTCAAGGTCAGGCGTTCAAGTGGGTTGAACATCAATGGTGAAAAAGGCACAAGACAAACGCGTCAACATCTCAAGTATTGTGCTATATTTAGCCATCGAGTGGCAGGGAGGTGACACGCTAAGACTTTCTGAGTTGATCATTTCTAGGCCCCTGTGGTAATCCAAGATTACAAATCAGCCATTTCCAGATCCCATAACACTGTAGTTTCGGGTTCAGTAATCGGAATACTGCCGTTACATTGAATGTGGATTTACGTCATTTATCCAGCAGCTGTCAATCGGGAGAGCTCCCCAGGACTCGAACCGTTGGAAAACTTACTGTAGTCGGTGCACAATTGTTTCACATCGTCCGACCGATCGCCTTAATCCCTGTCATCCATAAAGTCGATTTTGGTCAAATAAACTATCTTGTGTCCAGACTTCCGGTCTTCTGCCTCTATCTAGTGGGCTCGAACTAGTTCATCACATGCCGGTGATCCAACGAGCTCGAATACAACAGTCTCGTTTGCACACAGCAGTAAGTAGATTTTGCCACGTATAAAGTACCTGATATGCAGTCAGCTATGAAGTAGAGCACTGTGTTCTTAAAGGAGGTGGACGGAAGTCGGTGTGTTGCGGCCCAATGGTGCAAAGATATGTTGCAGCCTTTCCTTTTCAGCAACGCTCTCTGTTGTATACCACACTTTTGTATTTAGCGTGTATTGTTACCGGTGAGCTCACAAGTATAGCATTTCAAGGACGACCAGTCAGAACGACAAAGTATTCAGAGTGGAAAGTTATGTGTCACTTAACCTGTACGTCAGTCTTTCAAATACTCTGTGGCTTTTAATACTATAACATTTCATCTATATAATACCCACAGGCTTCATACATAGAATGTTATGGTTGAAAAACAAACTCCTCTACTACTCATCGGGAAACCATAACAAACAACAACACATTCTTTTATTCATTTTGGGTGAGCAGGTATTCAGCTTATGCTCTATTCTTACAAAAAATGTAAATCCTTAAGCAAAAATTGGACTGAATAGTTTCCAGTGCTTAGGCTGTGTGGTTCATACACGCGCATTGTATGATCGTAGGAGAAGCACGTTGTCAGGGCCAGCAAATCAGAGCGGAGCTGACATGATAAACGGCACGGCGCCCGTTCAAAGATTGCCACACTTTAACGTTTGTGCATTCGTGCCTTAGAATCAGTCCAAACTGGATACCACCTATTCTATTTGGCGTCGCTCCTCCCGAACGGACACAATATCCAGATTACCGTACACATTTGGACAAAAGATGCACATTGTGGTTCGTATGAATTCCAGATGAGAAGAACAGTGGGTTTTCGTCGTGAGACGGTGTGAACACTCACACAACGCTGCATTGATCTATCAGAGCGCAATGACTCTGAAATGTTTGGTCATTCTTGACAAACACTAATAATGGCCAGTGTTCTTCCTGTGGATTCATCTAACACATCTCTTTGTCGCCGTGATCCTTAAGGTCAACTTCGTCCGGTTGGCCATAGGGTAGCTTATACATAGACCGACTTACCTCTACCTCGCAACACAATATTGTCCATTCCATCTCTGAATCGCTCATTCCGAAATCTCTGGAAGTGCACTCTTCTGTGAAGAAATCCCGACTTATCAATTCACCTTACACATTTCAATCGAACGGCAAGTTGTGGTCCTTGACGGTCAGTACGTCGAGTACAAGGGTACTGTGCTAAGTCTAGTGAATGAACGATATTCAACAAAGTCGTGTAATTGATTGGCACTGATAAGCAAGCAGTAATGACACTAATAGGTTGCCTCATCCACTGTGGGTGAACTGATATCCAGTCAGTACCCATGCAAGAGTGTGGCACGAATCGCGAGGGAGAGCAGTGCGGTTTCAGTGTTAGCCTCCCAACGCGAACTGTCCGTGTCCACTGTTTTGCACTACGGCAGATAATAAACAGAGCCCACAACTGTTAAGCTTGTGAGATGGTGTGATAATAGCAAACATAACGGATGACCAACAGAATGGTAGGTAAAGAATCCAATTTGTGAAACCGAACACAACTCAAGGAGTAGAATAAACGGTTACGAGAACGTTGAGCTTTCGAAGAAGTTGACGGTCTTCGGGATATGTTTAATAACGCTCCCCCCGGATTCTCTATCCACTCGAATTAATTCAGGGTGCACTATGGACCTAATTCGT
>LOND01001922.1:63956-74587 GCA_014220965.1 Paragonimus kellicotti | reverse complement strand
TCTCCCGAAAGCAACTTTCATTTCCGAGTTACAACTCCATTATGACCGGCAGAAATCGGAGCGCGTAATCGCTCGTACAGAGATACCTTGCAGGTAAGTTCACTTGGTATGGTTTACCGAGTTAAACAATATAACTACTTACACATTAACGAAGAAGAAAGGAGTCCCACGGCAGCAGACTCATAGGTTTACCTCAATCTGAAGCCCCCACACCCATCCTCTCGCTACCGATAGAGTCAAGAGATCATTTGCAGCCGGACATGCTTGGATCGGCTTGGATTTAGATAATCCCACAAAGCGCGTTGGTTCAATGAGTGCCGCAGGACAGAGAGAACATGTATATGTATTCAGTTAATGGTGCATGTACACGAACGTCTTGTCCTTGCAGAATATGATTCAATAGCTGAGTCGACTGACAGGATCCAAGACAACCAAAATAATAGGTTTGCGGACCTGACTTAGTGAAGACGTATCCGATGAGCAGGTAAATATCTCCAGACACTGCTACTGAACGACCGCATATCAAATAAAGGCGGTGGCGTTACCACTAATGTCAGCACAGACCTATGCGCTTCACTGACTTCGGACGTCACCCTACTGACGCTTGATGAATCACATACGTGCCCAAGAATCCTCGTGCTTATCATCATCATCATCATAGACAGCAATACATCAGTGGTTCACACTGATGCTTGACTGCCACACAACCACGAAGAACAAAGAAGAAAAGAACTTATATAGGAGAAAAAGAGAGGGGAGGGGAAGTGGACCTAACTACTAAAAATAGCTACGTCTATATTCAAACATACAACATCAAGGCGCCTACACCTTGCAAACAAACAACCGAGCTGTAAGTGAAAGTAAGGCGTCATCAGCGAGACAGCTTCCTTACGGCTTTCACTGCCCCGCATCATTAAGTGCACTCACTTCACAGACAACTCGGCCAAACAACGACAACATTCACGCCACTGAGCTCGATTAGCCGCCATCTCACCTAACGTCTCAAGCCACCGACTCTGTGAGTCGCGAGGGCCCCAGCCCGGGAGACGAACCCGACCTACAGTGACCAACCCTTCGTGAACGATTTCATTTGTCTACGCCAGGTCATCATCTGTCCACCTCGCACCTTGCGCCAGTCGGCCGCAGCGTCGGCAAACAGTGCTCGGTGTGGCAAACGACTAGCTGGCATCCTTAGTACATGACCTAACCATCTAAGTCTGTGCAAATGTAGCGACTGAACAAAAGAACTCGTTTGACAATCAGTACCAAACACCCGCTTCCTAACCTCCTCGTTGCTTACTCGCTGGTGCCACCCGATACGAGCGATCGAGACATCGGTGGTCAAATACCTGAAGACGGTTCACGTCCTCTACCCTGAGCGGCCAGGTTTCGCTGCCGTAAAGTAATACAGCCCTCACTGTTGTTTGATATACGCGACCCTTAAGCTTCAGAGAAATACCTCTCTGTCGCCATAGGTGTCTCAGATTAGCGAACACCGCCCTAGCCTTGGAAATACGTTTGCCTATTTTCTCGGAACAGACAGTCCTGCTCTGCTATCACTAGCCCGTCCATTTTGACTATCACGTCAGCGGCTGCTTCAAACTGTCTTTCGAATGTTGTGGTTATCTCGAAGTTAACGGAACTCGCTTACAGGCTTTTTATAGGCATTGGCAAATCTTAATGTTGTGTGACGTTTTTGAAAGTTCTGCAAGAAGACCAGAAAGTTCACAAATCGCGCAGTAAAATAGCAATGCCTCTACCGCCCTGTCAAGTGACACGCGAGGTCACGTCCTGGCGTCGACCAGGTACAAAGATGCTGTGTATGACAGAGTCAAACCGTCAGTTTTGCCACATTTATGTGCAGACGTTCTTTATAGTCACGACTTCTTTGAAATTCCATCCGCGGGGACAAAACCACCGTTTTTACTCCATTGAATAACCTTAACCCACATCGAACCTCCCCGTCTTTTTCGGAATCTGTTGCGAAACTGTAAGCCAATCGCGACAAAATCCAGAGGGCACAGTGCAGGTGACGAAGAATTTATACGTGATGAAATTCGCCATCTGCTTGCCGAATAAATCATTCAGCCTTTCTTTTTCCCTTGGAGAGCTGAAGTCTTCGTAGGTGCTGACGACGTGCACAAAAAAGATCACTGACCCTAACTAAACGATCAACAAATGTATCCTCTTAGATGGCTATCTCCTCTCCAAAACTGACGAGACGATCGAACGCATCGCCGCGTACGATATGTTAAGCACTTTCGATTTCAACAGTGCCTGTCATCAAGTACCTACTTGAGAAAATGAAAAGCCTTTAAGACCTTTGCGGCCTACGGACGTTTGTATCAGTTTCGTCGGATTCCACCTGGTGTGACGAACGGCGTCGTATGCTTTCAACGGACCACTGGCAATATAGTAGCACGCGAACGATCAAAAGACATCTTTGTTTACGCTGACACTATTATGGTATGTGGAAGAAACCCTGCTTAACATAACCTCACTCTTGAGAAGTTATTCAACGTGACCAAGAAGGATGAATTGACTTCTGATGAATGAGAAGGCATCATCGCAACTAAATAAGTCAAACTCGTAGGTCCTGAAGTGTCCAAGAACAGTAGCAAACCGAGTCCCGGTCATTTAAAAACCTTCCATTAACTTGAAGTCTCAGCAACGAGTAGTGGGATTAGTTGCCTACTATTCATGGTGGGCATCTCACTTCTCTGGTGTAATTCAAAAACCTGTGCGTAACATATTTCCTCCACCCCGTGAAGTCACAGGGTGCTTTAAGACTCTAAACAGATTAGCTGTCCAAAGCCGCTGTCTCTACTATTCAGTACGACACCCCTTTGGTTGTCGAGACAGACGCCTCTGATGTGGCGATCGCAGCCACTCTGAATCAAAATGGTCGACCGGTAGACTTTTTCTCGTGTAGTTGGTCGCCTAATGAACGGCAATATTCCGCCGTAGAGAAGGAAGCATACGTTGTCACGGAATCTATACGTAATTGGAAGCGTCTTCTACTTTGCAAACATTTTAAACATGTTACCGATCAGAGTTCAGTCGCTTGCGATTACGGAAATCAGTGCAGAGAGAAGGCCAAGAACGATTAAATGGGAAGGTGGAAGCTGGAATTTTCGCCGTTCAAGTTCGATGTTGTGCACTGACCTGATAAGGATAATCGAGCGGCAGATGTAATCCCAAGTAATTGTTGCGAGGTGCCAATGACAAATATGGATTTGAAAGGACTAAACAAATCGCTTCGTTATTCCGGTCTTTCTCGGATGATGCACTTCGTGCGCGCTGGAAAACCCCTTTTCCTGTGAAAGAAGTTCGAAGCGTTATTTCCGATTGTTCTGTGGGCCGTGAAATCGAACCTCGTTTTCTTTCCGAAGCTCGAAATGATCTCATAAAAATCACACAACCGTTCGAAAAACTTCCGATTAATTCCACGGGTCTCGTCTTATCAACAACCTATAACCGTTACTTAATAACAATTACCGCTGAATATCCTAGCTTTCCTTTGGCTTTTGCGTGTCTCGACCAGACTAACGAAAATATCATTAAATGTCTCCATCCGTTGTTTTCGTTGCTTGGCCTTCCGGCATGCATTCATTCTGCTCATGGATCGTCATTCATGCCGTCTAGCGTTCAACAGATTCTTCACGAAAAGGGAGTCACGATAAGCGGGGTAACGGTCAAGTAGAGCATTTGAACGTTTTGGGAAACTTGCTTGCCTTAAGATTGCGTAACTTGCCAATAAATCAATGGAAAGTACTTCTTCTTGATGCATTGCACTCCGTCAGATAAACTTGTGTCCTGTAACTAATGCTACACCACACGAAAGACTGTTCCCCTTTAACCGGAGGCCGACCTCCGGAACAACTCTTCTGATGGGGCCCACCAAACCTGGACCGGTATTGTTGAAAAAGAATGCCAGACAGCCTTGTCATGATCCACTCATCGAAGAAGTTGATTTACTTCAATGCAACCCACAGTACGCATACATCCGATCTCCTAATGGCAGAGAGTTGACAGTTTCCGTTCACTAGCTAGCCCCAAAAAGAAAAGTCATCCTTGAGACGCCCTTGCAGGGATTATCGACACTTCCGATGGAATAGACCATCTCCGTGCCCTCTAATCGCGGCCCTGTCACGGAGCAACATGACAGTATTCCCTCAGTTGACAGATACAGCCGTGAAGCATCTTCTGATCTCTCCAATAGCGATCGCGTACCGTAACTTTGAAACGTTAATCAAACAGCAACACCGTGTTCATCCATACAGTCTGAGAAATAGAGACGCATAAACCTATTGCATATTGACGTCCATTACCAAACATTGTATACTGAATAAGAAAGTGAAAGAAATGGAATAGCAAAGATAAGCGAGCCAAAGTGGTCCATACTATCCACGGCTCATGCGGTTTTCACACGACCAAGAACACAGACAAGCGAGCATACATACCACATACACCGAGGAATATTTTCGGCGGAAGTGTCATATTTTATTTCTACATCGTATTTTCCACCTCCCTATCCTACTGATTCCTCCATACATTATTCTAATCTACTCTTCTGTTCATTACGTTACAGTTCATATACCTCATTTTCTGGTTGATTAAAGCATTCTTATCAAGCGTTATCTTCCCTTCACTCTCCCGGCTACTTCTCACGGATCTATTCGTTGCAAGCAGATTTTCTTTTAAAATAATATTAATGAATCATGCACAAAACGGTACAGACAGGGTGCCTGCTGGAGGACTTTCTAGCTCTTGATCTATGAGTATGTCGTATGTGGACCACACATTATTCGTGACAACATGTGTTCTGCAGTTTGTGGGGATGGCTGCATAGGAGCGTGATAACTGTCCAATAATCGCTTGAACTCATCCGCGGAGGCCACCGAAACAATCGCTTCTGGAAGGAAATTCCAATATCTATGCACGCACAGAAAAGGAAACATTCCTGCAACTAAGTCTACTACGCAGCCTTTCTAGCTTGAGTTTGCCTCACTAAAGTTGGTTTGTCATTAACTGGCAGACGGGCGCATGAGTAAGACTATCCAGAATTCTGTGGACAAGTATCATGTCCCCACAAAGACGTCGGCATTCCAGACTGAACAAGTTCAGTTTCGCCCGCCCCGAAGCACAAGGCAATGTTTTCATCCCTAGCGCCTTTTTGGTAATTCTCCTTCGAACGTTTTCAAGCAGCTTAATGTCCCGACTAAAAAATAGGTAATAGGCCTACATGTTCAGTTCTAGACGATATCTTACTAGGCTACGGAATACACCGGAAAAATGAGCGGGGTCTATGCGACCAAGATTACATTTCACTAAACGAATAACACTGTTAGCTTTGCGTGCTTGTAACGAAGTGTTTTGGGAAACGCCCAGGTCTTCTGGGATAGGACTACCAATATCACGTTGTTCGGAGACCGACCGAAGCGAGACCCCTGCCCTGTAGTAAGTCCGTCTGGTACTTTGGTGGCCATAAAGAACAGTACATCTGCTAACATCATCTGCCCAGAGCTATAGTTTATCCAGGTCAGCCAGGAATGTCCCCATCGTTTGAGGTCCGCGCTGGTATCCAGGTCTTCACATTGTCTGCATGAATCAAGCACTTACACTGTATGATGGAAGTGACATGACTAATGAAAATCAGGAACAACAACGGTCCAAGAATGGAGCCTTGAGGCACTCACCTGGCGACCAGGTGTACGGCAGAGTATTATCTGTGGACCTTTACAATAAACGTCATGTCTGAGTAGTTTTGCGGTCAGGCTAACAGTTGACTTGAGATGTTGCAAGACTCCATCTTGGTTAGCATGCTATCATGGTCTACTGTGTTAAATGCTTTCGCAAGATCTAGGTATACCATATCCGCGCCGCTGCCAGAACCCACTATTTTGGTTGGCTGCGCACGAATGTCCTTGGCAAAATCCATTATGCCGAGGTGTCAGAAATGGTCCCATTGAGTGGCGTCGAATAGGCTTTCCAGAATATTTGATATGGTCGAGAGTAAAGCAATAGAACGGTAGTCTGCAGCAATGTCACATGCACTTCACTTATGAAGGGACACCATAAAGATATACGTAGCCGTTGGTTCAACGATTCACTGGTTTACTGCGGGAGAGAAAGTATTGATTTTTTGTGGTACTCCAGCCTCCAGATGTTCCGGTGTGGTTCTGTAGTTCTGTGGTCTGCATCTTCAGCGGCGCCGATTTTGGAAAGGTGTTGGGTTTCCACTTCCTTATCTCGTGTGAACCGCTGAAATGGTGAGTGCATATGAGGTGAGATACTTGATGATAGCAACTTCCAGCTGTCGAGCTTCTTGGGAGTGAATATCGGTTTTTTATGTAGAAGAAAGAAAATACAACTAAATGCTATTAAGTCTCAAGACGATACTAAGGGGGGTAGAGAATAATGACAAAAAGGCCCAATAAATATGGATATTATAACGTGAACCTAAGCCGGATGAGGTCGAGTAAACGGCACTGATCATAGTGATTATGGGAACATATATAGGAATAGGAGATAGTAACAGAGCTACAATCATGGTTTGGGAATAACCGATGAACAAAAACCAACGTGGTAGCAGCCATTCATCTAACAACTTTTTAAACAACTGTGTCTGTTTCACCTTCTCTGGTAGCGCATTCCAGGAAGAACAGACGCGACCGTCAATACCGTTTCTCCTGCAATGTAGACGACTGCGCTGTTTGATTAGTTTATACTGATGACCACTAAGCCTTACACTATCAACAAGTTGATCGAGGGATCTGTTGATGCGACAAGGCCTCCTCCATGTTTTGAAAGTCATTATGATATCGCCTCCTAGTCGTATATATTCTGACAGGAACAGATCCAATATGGTGATGCGCAGTTCGTATGAATGCGTTTTCAGACATTCCGCTCTCAGCAGTCCGTCGCTAGACAGTCTCAAGTAAGGCTATATCTCTTTTCCAGTGCAGAGTGCGTGCCTGGAAACTGATTTCCAACAACGGTCTAACTAACGTGCTGAAGAGACGCGAAACACGTTACTACGCTTTTTTTTCAAGTGCTCTACCTAGCACAGCCAATCGGCCGTAATGCGTTTTGACCAAGATCGGAGTAGTGGCAATCAGCCTGAGGTAGGATGTCACAACTATGCCGAAATATCGCTGAGGTGACCACGTGTTCCTTAAACGGTACTATCTAGAGGCAGAATGTCGGATATGCATGACTTCCGTTCGCCGTGCTAAACGATAGCCGATCATCCGTTTCCCGGCAAGATACGGTATACAGGTCCCTTTAGAGGACATCCGCGTCCTGTGTGGATTTTAAAACCCGCCATACCTACGTGTGATCCTTGTACATGAGGACGAAGGTCACTTACGAAGACCACAGATACCATTAGATCCAGTATGGAGCCCTGCGGGACCCTAGTCAGTGCGCAAAACAGCGCTGCCAGTTCCCCATTGGCTCGCGCAGTACATGTCCGATTCGTCAGATAATGCTGCAGTCGTGATTGTATTGGCTTCCCCAGACCAAATGTTTGCAGTTTCTGTGGAAAAATATGATTTACCTTGTGTCCACTGGGAGGAATTCAACGGCTGCTCTTGTAAAGGAACAACTCACGAGCAGAAAGTTGATAGTGCATGAGTGACCACTTCTATAGCTATGCTGTTCGGTGTTAGTAGGCAGTGTGCATCTAGGTACTTCCCTATGCAATCATCCAGGATGCTTTCTATGACTTTAGAGACGCACGATAATAGAGCTACCGGAAAAAAAGTATGATTTCTACGTTAGTATACTGGAAAGATAACACCACGTCTCCATGGTTTCGGAATTTGGCAGGAATGCTGAAACAGATAGGCTGTCGGTTTCGCCAGCAATGATGACAGTATTCCATCCAGATCCGATGACTTGTTCATCCTCAAGTGTAGTAGCTTGCTTCGCACGTTTATATAACTGAAGTTGTGCATGACATCATTAGTTAGACTATCGGTATTCCTCGTGTGTATTGATTTCTCCTCCAGCTTGCTACCAAATACGGCAGTATAGTGAGCGTGCAGGATACTTACAGTTTTGTGGCAGTCAAGCATCAGTGTGAACCACTGATGTATTGCTGTCTATGATGGTGATTATGATGACATCTACAGTTTCCAAGCTGCGCGTGAAGAGCTCGTTGAGGCCGTTGAGACTCGTTATAGGAACTAGATTTGGCTAGGGGTCACATGACCAAAAGATTGTTTGGAGTAGTCGATGAACGACTGCGCCACACTGAGTTGACGGTCTCGAGGATCAAATATGATGGCAGTTATACACTTGTCGTGAACGCCTTGGTACGCTCGGTGAGAGCTTTTATCTCTCGTAAGTAGGAGGGTGTCCAGCGATTGTTTTTCTCGTATGAGACCCTTGGTTGTTGGTTTCAGTCAGGACTTGCAGTGGGCGATATGAGAGGAGTAAAGCAGAACGTTCGCAGCAAGCGCCGTGGATAGGTGTGACCGAAAATTCTCCCAATGTACATCTACGGTACTAGATTCGTTTGCCGATAGCTAACTAACATTGCGAAAATACTCCCTCACCTTGCTAAAGTCAGTTTTTTGAACGTTACGGCATGTTGCCTTTTCAGGACGGATGGTAGTAACGTCACAGATAAGACAAAACGAGATCGTCATTCGCACCAAGGAGAGCACCAACCTCGACTAGGTCAACCACGAAACGTTCGCTGGTCGGTACCGGATCCAATCGGGACGGTTTGTGTCCTTCCCGTCATCTGGTGAGTTGGTTCACATTCTCAGTGAATCTAACTTATAACAAGAGATTGTAGAATTCTGCAGCGTCAAAGCCAGAGAACTGACCAATAGCGAAGTCGATGTTAGGAAGTTTAGTCACCAATTAAGATAACCCGAACATTATTGGTTTCCGCTCGTCGAATCGCACTGTGCGTCCTTTCATTCCGGTCTGTTTGGAGTGCGGGTTCTTTGATCGATTTCACCATTTCCGTTCAACTTTGTCATAGACGAAATAATGGAGGACTGTCTGCGGCACTCAAATGATGCCGGCGTGGACCTCCTACCTGGTGAAAGACTGACTGATCTTGATTATGCTGACGATAAGGTAGTGTTTGACAACTTTCAAGCGGCACAAACAACACTGGACGCTATTTCGCGTTCTGCTAAGTACTTCGGAATGCGCTTTGCAGCCTCAAAATGCAAAGTGCTTCTGCAAGATTGTTGTGATCACGTAGATTTAATGTTAGATAATGAAGTCATGGAGGTTGTTGACCGGTTTGTATACCTGGGAAGCTGCATCAGCGGTGGCGGCGGAGGTGTAGGGAATGAAATAGAAGCGCGTATTTCCAAGGCTAGGGCGGTGTTCGCTAATCTGAGACACCTATGGCGACAGAGAGGTATTTCTCTGAAGCTTAAGGGTCGCGTATATCAAACAACAGTGAGGGCTGTATTACTTTACGGCAGCGAAACCTGGCCGCTCAGGGTAGAGGACGTGAACCGTCTTCAGGTATTTGACCACCGATGTCTGCGTTCGATCGCTCGTATCGGGTGGCACCAGCGAGTGAGCAACGAGGAGGTTAGGAAGCGGGTGTTTGGTACTGATTGTCAAACGAGTTCTTTTGTTCAGTCGCTACATTTGCACAGACTTAGATGGTTAGGTCATGTACTAAGGATGCCAGCTAGTCGTTTGCCACACCGAGCACTGTTTGCCGACGCTGCGGCCGACTGGCGCAAGGTGCGAGGTGGACAGATGATGACCTGGCGTAGACAAATGAAATCGTTCACGAAGGGGTTGGTCACTGTAGATCGGGTTCGTCTCCCGGGCTGGGGCCCTCGCGACTCACAGAGTCGGTGGCTTGAGACGTTAGGTGAGATGGCGGCTAATCGAGCTCAGTGGCGTGAATGTTGTCGTTGTTTGGCCGAGTTGTCTGTGAAGTGAGTGCACTTAATGATGCGGGGCAGTGAAAGCCGTAAGGAAGCTGTCTTGCTGATGACGCCTTACTTTCACTTACAGCTCGGTTGTTTGTTTGCAAGGTGTAGGCGCCTTGATGTTGTATGTTTGAATATAGACGTAGCTATTTTTAGTAGTTAGGTCCACTTCCCTTCTCTCTTTTCTTCCTATGTATTTCTTCTTCTTCTTTGTTCTTCGGGGTTGTGTGGCAGTTAAGCATCAGTGTGAACCACTGATGTATTGCTGTCTATGATGATGATGATGATGATGATGATGATGATGATCATGGGCAGCTTGAAAGTTGAACACTTTCTATTCTAGCAGTCTCTGGCTAGGAAGTAGAACACTTATAAAAGCATCTCTGATTGCATCCTCTTGATTAAACTTGGTTGTTGTGGTTTTGGAGTTACAGTCTTTCGCAAACGACCTCTGTCTGTTCATTTTCTTGCCTACAAGTTGTTAGCAAATGACCAGCGAATATTCCCTCCTCCGGTTTCACATAAAGATTCTATGGTATGGTGGTCGCATCGTCATAACTATCGTGTTCACAGATATATTTGTAGATCGAGGACGAGATGTAGTTGATCAGGGTGGTCAATTCGTTGAGATTGAGGCTGCCAAGGGATGAAAAGAAGTTGGTCAACGTCCAAAGCTGCTTCCATTTTTTCGGCTTTAACAGCATTGGG
>LOND01001922.1:18685-56068 GCA_014220965.1 Paragonimus kellicotti | reverse complement strand
CCTCAGAAAACAATTATCGGCCGAAGGCACATGGAATGCGGAAGAATTGAGGGGGGGGAACAGTAGGAGAAAGTCGTATTGGGTTAGTAATGTCACTAACGGGGGAGCGATAACTTCTGATACTTCCCGGTCGTTTATGCCGCGGAAGGGGGTTGACTTGAGGGACCCCACCCCGAGTCTCTGACTCAAAAGTCTGACCTGCGAGACAACAGGATACAGGGTTTTCTTGGGGACCCTACCCGGAGCCAATGACTCAAAAGTCTGACTCACTTGGCAGTGGGGCTTGCCTAGCCCGAGGGCGCAGTGAATAAGACATTGATGTCTGATTCTGAGCACTGCTGCGCGCAGTGGATGTACTCAAAGCTACATCGGGCTTTTTGGGTGATAGATGTTTTTCGACCGTATTGGATAATACGCCGGCGGTCACGGTCAACCGTTGGGCGATCAGAGTGCTCTTTTTTGAGGCCACCCTTTCCAATCCCCTTCTTCCTGATACGGAAGACAGCAGTGCCGCAACTATAAAAATAGTTCTGCTGTATGCCCATAGGATCGTGCCTCACTACCTAAGCACTCCTACGCGGTCAGTAGTGCGACATACAATCCTATGAGTGTAACTGCTTTTCGTCTGGCTGCTCCCCTTTGGCCTGTCTGACAGGGTTGAACCTGGAAGGACTGAAGTCCTTGTTTGTTTGCAAGGTGTAGGCGCCTTGATGTTGTATGTTTGAATATAGACGTAGCTATTTTTAGTAGTTAGGTCCACTTCCCCTCCCCTCCTCTGTTTTCTTCTTTCTTCCTATATAAGTTTTTTTTTTCTTTGTTCTTCGTGGTTGTGTGGCAGTTAAGCATCAGTGTGAACCACTGATGTATTGCTGTCTATGATGATGATGATGATGTCCTAGTCAGCATAGTCCGCCGGATCAAAACACCGTACAAACCCGACCACCTCGTCAAGTTAGCAGCATAGAACAGGAGATAGCAGTATAGGTCAGACGGCTTAATTAGACCAAGGAACGGATGCGTAGTGTGGGGTTTTGCACGTTGGTTATCAACGTTCATGCCACGAGTCTACGTCCCCACATTAATTGTTTGACCGTTCTCTGATTTTTTTAATCGTTCACTGCTTTTGTCCATTTCCCTATATTTTTACTTTAATGCCGACTATCTGTTACTGGCCAATTATTACACGTAATATTTACCATCATTCTAGACGGTTTTCAAAGTCTTCATTTTTAATCCACTGATAAGCCGTTGTTAGTTTTGTATATTCTCATCCTAGTCGTAATTATTTACTCCCGTTTCTTTGTCTTTAGATGTTAAATATCCAGTAGTTATCGAATTACAAGTTACTTTGTTCAGAACATGACAGCACTTCGCAAGCTGCAGCATGTTAAGGAGGTCGTTGTTGAACGTGGATATCACGTTTCTATCCGGGTCGAGTCATTTATCTTGGATTGGTCAAGCGTTTGTCTCCTCTGATTCATTTTCTGTTTGTCCAGGAGACAAGTGTGTGCCAGGTCCTGACCGCCCAAGCAGCTGGTGGCCCCACTTACCGCTTTGTCCAGGACGCCGTGTTGTTCGCATGTTCCCTATCAGATCCCGTAACCGATCCCGAATCGTTTTGGTCCGTGAAGGATGCACAAATCGACCATTCTTCACTATTCAGGTGTGTTATGTGTGATATCGCATATCCCGGGTGCCGATATATTATATTCATCTATGCGTCGGGTCGCATTAGCAGTGTGCTGGACGGTTTCGTTGCAACGTGATTTTAGGATGGCTCAGCAGCAGCAACACTGTATTTCACGTTGCATATCTTTGGGTATCTGAAGTACTGTTGTTTAGACCAGCTGAACAATTCAGTTCAGTTGACAGCCAAAGCCGGTAGCAACAACACTGTTGTGGCAAACATAGCTATAGCTTACAAATTCCGGATTTTGCCGTCGGTCAGCTTTGACTCTAGAGATGTGCTTAGCCTCTGAGTTTGGACGATCTTCGAAATCTGTTGAATTCCACATGTTCCTCTTTTGTTTCTCAGTTAAAGTTGTTTTTTTTTATTCTCATGTCTGTTCGGCACTTAAACACCACGGCTGATCTGTTGCTGTGAATATAGATGATATCCATAATAGTGGAACAGGAACTGAGATAACACAGTGAATATACAACAAAATAGGTGTAAGTACCACTTTTGTATACCTCTATTGTTGTGGTTCCAAGGTTTCGCCGCTGCTTTAGTAAGGTTTTATATACAGTGTAGTTAGTTCACTTCCCGCCTCAAGTTTACTTTCAGCTAGGACTTCGCAAAGTATGTAAGTCAAACAACATGCCGCATGGGTGAATTTTCCGTTACCTGTACTTGTTTCTCAATTGTTTGGATTCGGTAGATCTTAATTCCTTGAGCTGTTCGTTGGAAATCACTGGCTGCTTCATTCGAAGTGTATGGTTTTTAATTCACGTCATAGGTTTTCCGTCATCTCATGGTTCCAACAGTCAGGTTGCCGCAATCTAAGCCAGGTGATAACTCATTACTTCCGTGTCATGATTCAGCCTCGTATTCGCCAGATTGTTGACCTTCTGTGGGTGATCAGGTGAACGGATGTTTACTTCGGCGAGTCTTGACGGGAACTAAACGAGTTGTGAAACGTCAATTTGATGGTGAGCACCATAAAGTATTATATCAATTCCGAGTCCCTGCAACTGTTGTCAGTACAGACTGCAGTATTGTCCATCGTTTAAGAGCTTTCCGTGACCGCTATCTATTTTTAGCTGCATGGAATAATGAGAAACCGAGACGAAGTTTTCCACAGTATTATGCATTAAAAGCAACCATTACTAGAATGTTATTGATGTTTTCTATCGTAAGGTGGAGCGCGTATACTTGACAATAAGTCTTTTTGATTCAAGAATGCGTGACAGATGGAGGCATTTCCTATCGGAAGCCATGTAGAATTCACTCTTAATATTGTCAGATAGTTGGTTATAACGATACACGATGGTTTAGAGCGCAGTAAAGACATGCAAACTGCTCGGGAATATCCGCGACTTCTTACATCATCCATCATCATCACCTCCTTCAGCTTTGAACCAGCCCATGGATTCTACAACTGCGCCTGCCGTTGGTTCTGACAGTAGCACAGTATGTAGCAAAGTAATAAGCAGGTACCGACAAGGAGGCAGATTGAAAGTAAGGCAAAAAACGGTTAGTCTTCGTACAAAAGAAAGAAATGGACCGTCTTGCGGACTCAGACTCGTCATTGACTATGACACTACCATGCAGGAGCGTTTCCAACCAGATGTGTGGATGCTAGCGAGCTTCCCCAACCTGGCAGACAGCACATACCAACTTTGCTCAACGTGACGACGAATCCTTCTTATAACCCGTAATAACACTATCTGTCCACCTTGCCGTTTCTTCCAACCATCGCCAGCCATGTTGAACGATACGCTGTGCGGCAGACACTCCATCAGCATACGAAGTACGCGATCCAGTCGGCGAAGGTTGTACATTTTTTACCCTCTTCTACCAGTCGTGAAGTTGCACATTTCCCAAGTATGCGCCAACTGACTGTATCGTTATTCACGTGATCAACCCATTTGATACAGAGTAACGTGCGGAAACATCAGTGGTCGGATACCGAGTGTTGATATCCATCTTCCGCACCAGTGGTCCGGATTTCTTATCCATGAAGAGAAAGTGAGCGCAGACGTGCATCGCAAACTTCATCTTTAGTTGACAATCAGACTTCTTTTCGACGTCACGCATGACACAGGTCACCAAATGAACTACATACTTTGACCCTCTTTCGCAATATCATGGTCTGAAGAAATAGTACTATCCAAGAAAATGAAGCGATGCTCACTCTCCAATCGCTTGCTTGCAACAACAGGGTTTGAATAAATCAAACTTCAGAACCATTTCGGCTTTCGACGAAGGTTCGCCGGGACTGTCGACCAATCTCACAGGCTGAGTTGTCCGTAGTTGAACGCACTGGCCCAGGTCAGATGAACAGTTCCCCAAGGTACTTACCTATGAAGTCGTCATGACAAGCCGTAAATCCGTGAGCCCTCTGTTTCACATATGGTCTCACTGACACTGTCAGCGGTCAGCTCAACCGCAAACCTATGTGGAAGAAAGTGAATATGACTGGCCTGGTTTGTAAGAACAATATTGACTTCGGATACTTCCCGATCGTCTGCCGTGGAATTGGATGGGCTGGGAGAATCACACTGGGAACTATATCCAACGGCTTGACTTATGAGACAACAGCTGACAAGGGTTTTCCTGATAAACACTACCCTTAGTTAGTGACATAAAAACCTGACTAACTCGGCAGTGAGGGGCCCGGATCGGATGTGATATGCGCATGGCCCACAATGTTCACTGGGAGGTTTTACCTACCCACATGGACAAAAAAACGGTTTTGACGAAATTGAGAATTTGCCTTGAAAGAAAATTATAACGGTCATATCCCTTTGATAATCTGAGCGAAGCGGTTAGAAGACGAACAGTAGTAGACTAGTTTTTTGTGTTGGCTCGTCAGCACCAGATAATCAATAACGTAAAACTGATTAATTTACCGTTTACTACATAAAGAAGTGAACATCAAACGATATGACGTGTATGACAATTACTACAGCCTAGGATTCACAACTGATGCCTTTTAAGACGTCGTTTCGAACCAGCTTATCGCGACGTCCTGGGAAAATTTTAAGAACCGTGGGTTGCGATGGCGAAGACAGGTCAACTCCAGGTTGCAGCCAGTTGACAGGATGTGATTACCAATCGAAGAAGCTTGAACCTATGATTTCCGATGTCCACCTTGGTGAGTTGTGTCACCAATGTGTAAACCCGTTTGGGTACGTGTTCCCTCGTTCTTGAGGTCAGTAATCCACCGATTCTACCTGTGTGACCTCCGCAGTTTCAGAGAATTGGTGTACGTTACATAGTGTTATTTGGCTCTGATAGATTGATTTTTTTCGAGTGTAGGCATGGATAACCTGTTTATCTGATTATTGACCCGCATATGTACAGCGTTGGAGGTCCGTTTCATCTAGGAAACAAGTCGTCTAGTTGTCCGCACCATCCCGGTACATCCTCTGAAGAGTAACTTCGCGTACAGTAATTTCTTGGCCACCTTATTATTCCTACCGCTTTTTGATCTCGGTTCGCTGTACTGTTTAATAAGACGTTCGAGGTATCTTTTCCTTCACGGAGGTGAATATTCTTAGTTCTCGCACAACTTAGTTGGATGCACAGATTCGGTGCACTCTAGTGAATAATGTTGTCACTATACCACCTACGTTGCGCCGGACTAAAACTAGTGGACTGCATTTATTGATCAGGCCACCTCAACTGTCTGTTTCATTGGGTTTTCATTTGACGAGAATGTCCAAATAGGACAGACTTTCGTCAACTGCTGCTTCACATATCACCGTGCGGTTAGCGGATACCACTAAGACGCAAAATGCATTGCTCATTAAGCACCCGATCTTTTGATTTCCGACCAACGAATCATTCGTGTATCATGTGTAAAAGGACAGTTGCGAAATGATATCACTTAGTTGTCCTTCCGTGAAACAGTTAGCGCGAAATAAGCTAGATGGGCTTCTCATGGTTGCGCTGTCACTGTGTGTGTATGGTGTTCTGGAAATTGAAGTTGACGTTCTCAGTATGCAGATAATCTGTCGGCATGGGAAGAGGTTTTTTTTCTTTCAAACTCGTCAGTTCATACACCTACAATAGTTTCTCTCATGGGAAAATGGTATGGAAGAGCACATGTTCATTTTTGATAATGATTCGCCCCAAATCACCCACAAACTCCAATGGGCCTTTGATATCTGCCAAACTTATGAATGACTGATTTTAAGATTCTGACTAACAGCCCTGCCAGTTTGCGTTGAGGTGAACGAGGCATGGTCAAAGTCAATCGAAATGGCATACCCTACTTATGGGTGTTAAGAAGACGATTGATTTCAGGCGCCGAGCAGCCGCCAGGTTTTAATTGCACTTACTCTTCGTCTGTTGAACCCTGTTTTACTTCCGGCTGATAGCAGATTCCTCTAGTACACCAATATTTTCTTCTCTGGCTAAGCCTTGAGTCATCCAGGGTTGATGATATTTTACCTACGTAGTCCTCTTATCTACAACTTCTGTTCCAGAGTTGGTGCACATTTCTCGTTTCTGTTTTATTGATTACTTGGTACAGAAGATCCACTTCGAAATTTATCAGTGTTTGTCATCCACCTATGTTCTCAAACAGAACTGCGTTCATAACGTCTACTTTCGCCTTTATAGGGTTTAACTTTTTCCAAATGTCGTAGCGCGTAACCATAGATGATGCGATATCGGACGATTTTGACTATAGCGCTCACGAGGAGGGCCACCCTAAATGGTGGTAACGTAGGGTGTTGCAGATTGCTTGTAACGTTGTTACTTTTGACCTACTGGTTAATGTCTTGAATGATTTGACCGGGTCAACTAGGTAGTGTGTCTTTTCTCGGTTTTGATGAAATGCAATATTTACTTGAAATGTTTTCTCAAACAGTGATAAATAACCTGACCGAACTTTTCCCGCTAATTATAACCTTTAACCAGGAACTTTAGATTCAATGCTAATACTCTTACAAGCTTACTAGATTTTATAACGATATTGTTTACGATTCGGACTCGACATCTAAGCAGCTAACTCACTGGTGTGGAACTTCTGCTCTGCAGCCTGAAGTGGATCCGTTGCGAAAAGACTACACGCCAGACGAACCTCGTGTAACTGACCAAATGAGACTAAGAGTAACTCAATATCGATCATCTGCTTTCATCAGCCTTCTTACGATTGGGTGGCACTAGTAAGTGCCACCCAATCGTTAGACTGGTTCGTCGTTAAGTTTAAGTAACAACTCTCCACACACTTGAAATCTTCACCTATCAATAGTTGTTGGTATGTGTTCTCACTTCTTTGTGTGTTTATTGTCCCATGATAGAGCTGGTGGTTGTGCTATTTTGACCAGCTTGTTTGCAGTGTGTATGTATATTCTACTGGGATATCACTTTCAAACAATTCCACTGCTAAATGTTCGGCAAGCTAACCGTAACCGGAAACGTATTCCAATCGAGAACCTGAATAGACTGCTCACGATTTTAATAGCAATACTTTCCTTCAGCATCATACACAACATTCATTGAGATGAGGTATGTCGACTGTATTCCTAATGGTCTGTCGAAGATGTTCTTGCCGTATCCTAAACTGACTTCAGTCCTTTTAAAATCTTCCAAGTTATTTGTTCGCTGCTAGGTTATAAGTATACTTACCCTCACATATGAACCTAGTTTTTCGTATATCTTATCTAAAGGTCAGATCCAACTTGTCCGAGGCGAAAGCTCAAGGCATTGAACAAGTTGGCTCGTGGGACCCATTTCCTAACAAAGATCACGGTGAACAACTGATTGCCTTGAATCTGAAACGCATCGCTTATTGGTTGGGACGTGGCGCCGAGCCGAGTACACGAGTCGCGGAACTTCTTGGATTAGCTGGATTTTTGCCCATACATCCCCGAAGTTACCTTGCGGCTCATAGAACTCGTCTGGCAACGGAAGCGTTTCTTAAACGCCAACATGATGAACAAAGGACCAAAGGCGAGACGACTGAATCGGACGTGGTTGCCGAGGTAAACGAATCAGAGTCAGACACAAGCAAGCGGCCAGATTCAGTGTGGCGGCGCGGAAAGGAACCTCCATGGTGGTGGTATATCGGTTTGCCTTAATCGATATAATCGAATATAGTTAGAATCTTTTACGAGGTCTTGTATATATGTTTACACTATGAGTTAAAATGTTTTCGCGATTGGTGTTTTTGTTTGGTGAGCCAGCAATAATCAGGGCTGGCTGATGACTGGTGATGACGAAATGAACTACCAATCACAAGGCGGCGAGTTCACATGTAGGTCATTTAGACTGTTCTTGATTGAGTTTAGAGGGCATGAAATTGTTCCGCTTGTGGATGATGACGTGCCACGGATTAACAGGTGCTATTTGATGCTGAATATTGGAAAATGACTTGAGCGTGACCGTCGCCAGATTCCTCTTACAAGAATGTAAGCACTGGGAGCCGAAAAAAAACACTATAGATTTGAGTTCCATACTCACCAGCAGCTCACGTTCCTGTATCGATCGGGAGTGAAAATCCCACTCGCTTTCTTTTGTGGCGTCCTAGTTGAACGTCACATGATTGATGGGAAACTAAGCGCTCTTCGTCAGTAAGAGGCCGCTCGAACATCTAAATGCTCAATGACTCGAGGAGAGTTTTAACCGACATTCCGGATCTTCTGTCAATATTTCCGTAATTGGTTACTCCGTAATTTTTTCTATTCTCACTTATTCACGGTCTTAAATATAGAGCGGAACGAAGCGTTAGATTCGTTTGCTGTTTACCTAATACTTTTTTGAGGATTTTGGACTGCTGTTTGAACCTCGAAACCAACCAAATCAGTTTACTTCCTGGTCTGCCAACATGTCTTCTGTTGCACGCCTCCGAGTCACATATATTCTGAATGCAGTCTATAAATATTCATTGGGGAAACAAGTGTTTTTCTCTCATACTGGGCACTAGACGGGCTTCCCAACGTCCCAACCATTCCGGAAAGATGAGGACACTTTCAGGGCACTCGTTCTTCGTCGACCGAGGTGAAGGCTGGTGTACAGTTGTTCTAGTCACCATTTCCGTTAACGTCGATTACTTGCAACTTTTGTTCGCTTGGAACTGAAGCCTACTATAACCCTCTGTTGTACAGGAATAGCCAGGTACTGATCATAGTGTCGTGTACCTTACTCCGAGTCCTGTCACGTTCATTTCTCGGGTTCCGATTAGCAAATATGGCAGATTATATATATATATATATATATATATATATATATATATCAGATTATTCGTGACAGACAGTTATGTGGTGAAGCTCGACAGACCGACACTCCGTCGAAGCAATCGGAATGCAAAGTTGCGTGTATTTATATTCTCGGTAGAAATTGAACGGAGTGTTTCGCACGGCTCAATTCTGTTTAACGTAGCACTCTTCAGATTTAACACTTCCAAAAGTACCCAATTTCTACCTTTTCCCGATCTCATTCGATATATTTCTTATGGCTTCTTGATCTCAAAATGTTACACCCTGAAACATAGCTTATCTCAGAATGCTCGCACGTTCACTGGTGACGCCTCCCACATTTTCCGTGTGCACATGGCTACACAATGTAACGCTTAGTCTGCTGTTCGGATCAGTCGGTCAAATATGTGGGCGCTCACCCACTTGTTTGCTGTCGCCTTGTTTCGAGGATTAGATGAGTGTACTACAGTGAGATCTATCCGGTGTTTTTGTATGGATGCAACTTATCTTCTAGCCCATTACAGCAGGGCATTTTCAAGGCTTTGAGTAGTAAGCGTCGGAGTTATTTGTTTTATTCAAGCATACTTACGCAACGATCTGCTGAGCAATCAGCAACAGCTATTGATTGGGGAGAAGTTACAGATTTTCAAACATCATCAGAATCACGTGTTACTCAGACCTCAGCAACCGAATTTATGGGTTTATCCCGAAGAACGGTCCAGTATCTCATATTGCACATGGCTGATGTCAGGGAACACACTGTGAGTGGATCGTCTTGACATGGCACAAATATTCGACGAGACCGTTTTTCGACCTAGACAAGAGATTAGGGCCCTCAACCAAAACCTTTGGCGGCGGGCGACACGCATGAACACATACACAGCTTCGACCACCAGCAACAACTAAATTGTAACAGCACAGGCTCGGGAGCCACACCTATAAAGTCAACACGCACATACATAGGACATACAACACAAAATCTAGTATTGTAGACACCATTGTAAAAACAAACAAGTCAAAAACACAAAACCAAACCAGGCAGGAACAACCATCAAGCAGAACTAAATCATTGGCACCATCCACAACAAGTGCACCTGCCTTTTATCTGGCTGTCCTCTTTTAGCCAGTCTGACGGCTGGACTTGCAAGGACCGATGTCCTAGTCAGGATAGCCCGCGGGATCAAAACGGCGCATCAGCCTGACCATCACTCCAAAATAGCAGGAAAGGTCAGGGATCAGATTGACAGAAACACACACACAGATCGAACTAGTCACCCCAGGGTCCACAAGTCCGACGTGTCTTCGGTGAAATGAAAGTATCGATTCTAAACCGCCATCAGAAGCATCTACACTTACAGTCTGTACAGTCCTAGAGAAGTCAGTTTGTGAACAAACACGATACTTGTAAGGAGTGCGTTACGCCCCTTACTCCACCCCGCCCAGTTCGATCAGTACTCACATGTATCAACATGTTCTAGTTCGTAATCACCTAACCAAAACCCGTATGATGCGAATGTTTTGTGTCGACCCAAACTAAACGGTCTTCGCATCCTGGATATATCGTTTTTCAGGACGAAGCAGGTTTCCAGAGAACAAAGCACCTCAATCTGGACAACATTTTCGAGTGAGCTGTCAACGCCAATCCCGATAGGGTTATCGGGATGTTGACTTCATCACGGATAAAATGGTCAGGACGTGGCAGGACGTGGAAACGAAACAGAGACGCCAAGCGACGCTCATTGTTTGTACAGTATGGCTGTAGTGTGTCACGTCAGAGTCCACAAATGACGTGATAAATCTAAAAACACAGCATGATGTGCCTCAGGTTCTATGAAAAAATTGTTAGGTTTTGATCATTCTTCTAGTGACTCATAAGTCCGTTTCGTTCGTGAAGGTAGGTTTTTTTTTTATCTCAGTTGGTGAAAAAACCCTCGTGATGGCACAATCCGTTAGGGAAATATCGTATTTTTACTTTGTCCATTTGCACTCACCGGCGCATGCTGGTTCCCAGTCCAGCATTGCCTTTCAAGCGCTGAAACGGTTACAGAGACGTGTGTGAACAGCCAGGTGTCTATCCTGGACCGTGGTGGCCAAAGCGCTGGGCCGATGGCATCGAGCGGTTCCGCTGAAAATGCGCGTACACCCCCATCCTATCACAGCCAACTAGTCTGGCTGCGGTTTCGGCGAGGTTGTGCCCGTTTGTTCACCCGACTCGGTAAGCCCTGTGGTCTGGACTCCGGATTTTGGCGTCTGGACAGAATTCCGGGAAATGCAGTAGTATACAAAGTGCATTGCTCTCGCACTGTCTTACTGCACTTATCAATCGGCCTTGAGTTTGACCATTATCAAGTCATTCGACTCATCACAACCTAATCGGATTTAGCGCACTGATCAAACGTTTGACTGTCAGGCGAAATCTACAAGCGAATTGGCGAATCACGATTTTGTCTCAAATTGAATGAAAGAATTCATGTATAAAGCTTCAAGAGTGTGTTCCAAGGACGGCATGAACACCCAACCAGTTCTATGTGATGATTGCTTAATCCGTGTGTGATCCGCCATCTGATCAACCGGAAAGTGCGGGCTGACCTTTTTTGGTCATATCGTCATTGGTTGGAGTTAAACGGGGCCATGGCAACGGCATCCACTGTAAACAGTTTTTTGCCAGGACGATGAATCTTTTCGGGCCGGTAGCGTTCCCACTTACCGGTCGTCCCCTCAAGATGGATTGCCAGTCATGGGTTGCATGACCACGATCTTAATTCTATTAAACGCCCTCATTCATATTTGCGGAATTATTTGTTGAGCTGCAGGAATCTAGACGCTTTCAAAAGTATGGAGGTAGCTTTTCAACATCACGGAGGAGAAAGTTGATGCAGTAACTTTCAACGCGGATGTCTTTCTAGGTCAAATTCATACTGACCACCTTGTTCACTTTTGTCCGCCCGGGCGAAGCGATGAGAGATGTATACTAGTCGTGAAACCGATAAGTCGAAGAATGAATAGTGTTCACCAAAGTGCCCTAAAGTGAGTGGACGCACGCAAAAGATGGGTCTGAGCTCAACCAGTTGAGTTTACTTTCGCAGAGATCCAATTGTGAAAATTCTATGCTTCGGCTGGATTCGAACCAGCGACAGAAACACCATGCCTGAACGCGGCAAGCGCTCTACCAGCTGAGCTACGAAGCCACGCCAGAAGCTCGGAAATTTCACATTTGGACTCGGTTACCCACCCGTCCCACTGTCTCATATGGAATCCACCAAATGATCCAGGGGATCGACCGCCCTGACAGTTCTCAGGCAGCAGACAACTGCTCTGACGAAGATGTCTTTGAGTAAGACAGTCCAAAAAGGAATCAGTTAGGATTACTCACAAACTGCCACATTCGGAGTTTGTTAATTGTTTCTATTAAACAAGAATGTCCGGCTCAATTTTCCATGTTATCTTCTTTCTTAGAGACGTAAATGAACTGACGATCACGTAAACTGGACAAAATAAGGTCTTTCAGTAGAGATACAGCCGCTGATATATTGACGCAGGATTGGTGAAGTCGTTAGCTTCTCAATCGGTTGCTTTCCAGTTCGTTGTGAATCAGACGGCAAAAACCGGCGCTTTTCAGCGGAGAGTCAGAAACAACAGTTCGATTCAAGAGCAGGCGTGTAGAGTATCCTGTTGACACGAGCCAATGTAGGTCCAACAGGTGCAAGTCTTACTATCCCGTTCTTAGTCGACTGAAGTGTCAGTCTCAGCAAAGCCAAATGAAGCCGTCGCGTGGTTAAACAGGCATGTGGTTGTGGCAGCATGTGACATTTCTTGCCCCATAGGGAAAAGTAAAACTGCTTTGTATTGCTTTTCCGTCGTTTTAACTCGTTAAAGGAGGACATTGTACGCTTAGCCGCCTTGGATATTGTTAACAGTGACAACTTCATATTATCACTATCCAAGTTGACTGCAACTTTTGCAATTGGTCCAAGTACCTCACGGTGGTTGTCCTTTGCTTGGCCGTCACTGTGTTAATAAAGCACGCTGTTAATTTAATGTCATGGTTAATTGTTGTTAGAGGTTTATGAACAAAATCAATACAAAGCTATGTAGTTTAATACGATGTACATATTATAAAACCCGAAAAGTTTTGGTCCAATTAACATGTTTTGTGGTCGGATTGGCTCAATTATTTCAACGCACAGTGTAATAGTTTCCGCCATATACAAAAGACTAATATTTCTGATGACTAATCGATGTTTGGGTTAATTTCAAGTTGGACATCACTCGCTTTTGATCTCAGTCTTCGCACTCAGACATTCCCGCTGGCCTTTCCCGAAAATAGGAACCAAACTCGATTTTCTCCCTTGTCAAAGCTCGTTAACAGTACATATCCTTACCTAGTGATTTTTGAAGGAGGCTGGCTGAAAAGTTTATCGGAATTCGGAGATTACGATCAAATGTAAATGATGATCAATTCGAGGCTAACAGTTCAATAAGGAAACCTAAAAATTGTATCACGTGCATGGTCAGAGAAGGGCAGTTGGTCCAAAAAATGTAGGGACATGATGGACGCGATTTCACTAGTTCAGCTGACTACTCTTTGTAAGATTAACGGACCATCTGCTGCTTCAGATACTCATTTTATTTTGGATTGGTCATGGAAGACTGATCCAGTGGACGGTAAATGACGGCGCACACGACGAACTCTCAGTGGAACCTTTAGTCCCTCGTAATAAGTTCAGTAGGATCATAATAATACCCGTTGACATCCACCGCGCAAATCAGTCAATTCGGTGCAAAACACAAAAAAATGCCTACTTCTTGCATGAAGAAAAATAAAACAAACAATCGCTCATTGGATCAAGCAAACAACTTACCGTAATCACAGCAGTCTCGGCACGCTTTCCGAGACACAGGTCAAATAGCAATGCGGTTGGAATTCGCACGCCTAGAACAGTAATAAGCAAACAACTACAGATGCTCCATGACTAACCGAGGGACAAGGTGCTAGCAAGCAATAAAACTTTGCTGAAAGCAAAGCACGATATGTAGCAGACTAATGCGCACATGGAAATATCTGCTGGTCCCACTATAGGACAGCTACTATGTGGCACATCAAATCGAATGTGGTGGATTAAGCGAACCGAAGACGACCGGTTGTGAGTAACGCAATCAGTAAACTAGGGGTGTTGTCGATACGCTAAGTCGATGTGCGAGCGAGCGAATAATAACACTCGACAATAATACAGCGAAACGGTAAGTGAGCGCGCGGCGTGGGCCATACATCCGTGTGTCGCGTGTTTGTCAATGTCCCTACTGGTTCGAATAAACGCAACAAAAAGAGTTCAAATGGTAATCGAGATTTTAACGTGGCCAGAAATAAATAAATAGGTGCGTACACATGGGATGGACTGAACTGTGTAACCACACTTAGTGCTGTGAAGCAAGAACACGGAAGGCTCAAGGTGTTATTTATTCAGGAAAAGCAACACATGGGTTATGCGTTTCAACATGACAACAAACAAACTCATCTGCGTACGGTACTGGTCCCAGAACGTCACGGTTGCCACAGACGCCAATGCTCAGTTCCTGCATGTACCGAGAACCATTTCATGTCATGCTGCACTCCGATGTTTCTTCTTGTATTTTTCCTGCGGCTACTTCAATGTCAAAATCTATGCTCTGGCCCCACTACTGAATAGCAGTGGTGTGAGTAGTATAGCGCGATCGCTCCTGCTCACTGCACTAGACATCATTAGTCGCGGTAATCAAGACACTAGTCCGTAACACTATGGTTATTAGTCGACTTCGTTATCACTGGACAATTTCAAGTGACAGAGGGGATGTACAGTGTGACTCGATTGTCGAAGACATCTTGAAAAATATGTCTTAAGTTTGACGCGATAAACAAAATCGCCAAGAACCTCTGGTACCAACCACACTTCAGTGAGAGCTGCAATGTATGGATGGCTGTTGCGTGTCGACTGTCTTGCTTCCAATGGTTGGTGGCGTGACCCCAGAATAAGAAGCGATGTGGACTATGAAATAGAGGCGCGCTTCCTGAACGAAAATTTGTCAGCTTTCACATCACGAAGGCATCGGCTACCGTATCAATACGAGATCGCGTATTGAATCAATAGATTTATATTGCCTTCAACCCAGACAGGAGTGGTCGCTGTAGTAGTTAGCCTTATTATCATTGAAGCAAAACCATAACATAAGGGAGTGCGCTAACGTAAAGTTAGCACGCTTGTACAGTAACGATGTGAGATTTGTGAGACTACTAATGTAAGCCTCATCTGCAGCCATAGAAGAAACATATGGAAAACAACCTTCGTTCAATGAGCTGTCCAGCGTATGACCAGTGGCTTCTGTTGAAGATGTTACTCGTACGGACACTCCCCATCGCCATCCGTTTTATTATCTTATCCTGGTAGGCGTTTAATAGATTAGAGGGAGATCCAAGGGACTGCAGGACAGCCGTCGGCGTAGGTCCCCCGGAAGAATTTTGGCGAGCAATGTACGGACTTCTTCGGAAGAAACCAAAATTCCAACTAGATCATCTCCTGTCAGCTTAACTCGTTATCCAATTTTTAATCGATTGGAGCATGTACCCGTCTACCCCCCTTTCGGGGATCGCATAAATCCGCATGTTTCCTGATCTCTTCGTAACACACCCAATCAAACTATTACTTATCTGTTCTTAATATTGGATTTTATCCCGAACAAATTCCTTTCGCGGACAATTTATCTAGGTCAAAGTCAACCTCAGATAGTCCCTAACTGACAGCTTATCGGGAGAAAAGTTGCTCATTTAGTAATGGAAATTCGAATTCTGAGTTCAAATTTCGACTTCTGAATATTAACTGAATTGGAGTTATTACGCCGTTATAAAAACATTGTAAAATTTCAGTTTGAACTGCTTTGTCGTACCTATCCACCTGAATATTCCATTGCATCATGGTGAAACGGTAAAACTGTAACTCACGCTCGAAGATTGTCCTTGTTAAAGACCATGCCATGCAGTGCTTCTGCTGCAGTGTCTGGGTCCATGGAACGTCTCTGAGTATGTTTGGTGACATGTACAAATTTTTGGTTGCAAATCATTTGGATTGCATTCAGTTCGTTTATGACCTATGTAGGCCTGCTCGGCTAACCACCGCGATAATGGTTGCCACGTCAACATCTGTTATTAATTCGGCTGAGTCCACTAGGGTAGCTCTTATCAGCACGTTGTAGTGTGTAAGTAGGCAGCATCTGATCCCTGAGACTACTGTCGTGGACCATTCGACTCCTAAACTGACCAACAGTATCAGTGGTGGAAATAAAGCCAGGCGAAAAGTGATATTCAGTCACTGCTACTGCGCCAAGTCGATTGGAAACCCCAGAGATGTTCGTGCCACTACGCCAAAGAGGTCGGATCCGGTTGCTCGGGAAGATTGTGATCATTCAGGACCCCCTCCCACCGAATGCACCGATAGCTATCTGAAGCTCCGCGATGAGAACGATTGCGGACTCTGGCGGAACGTATGCGATCTGTCCTTCTGCTATCAAGTGGCTGGCAAGAATCCCTAGTTCTCTGTACTTTGAGAAACCATAATATGCATGGATTGTACTGTGGTGTGCTAACGACATCAAATAAATTATTTTGGCTTTCTACTAACTTAATAGTGTCCCCGGAGTCCGGGTTTCTTCAAATATACCCTGGGCCGAACGACAGAGACGAAAGAAGCTGAGAAAGGAACCCTTAAATATTGATCGACTCCGAAAAATCATCAGGGCTGTTCAGGACTCCAATGCAGACGAGCCTGAGCATGATAGAAATCTGGAAATTCCTGGCTGCTACTCTTGAACTGGCAAATGCGCACGTTTAGCGCATCCAGCGTATCTCCCCTCCAAACCCCGAACCCGGAGAATGCGCCTACGAATTCTTAGGATCACTGTTACTTCCCAAGGCATGAAAGCACACATCCCTGTAGCGTTATCATCATGGGCATCGTCTAACTTTTGATGGAGTATCATTTCAACCCGATCGTTCCAAGGAAGAAAGTGAGTAGCTGATAACTGTGTTCGCACTGGCCACTTCATAGTGCCATTAGTTGATTTAGCAGCATAATAAAACGATTCATAGCTGACTCCTGCGGGGTTGGTGATAGTTCTATCACATTGTAAATGATCCACATATTCACAATGCTAACCCCGTATGTACTCCTCCTTTATCGTCAACACTGTTGAATGTATTTACAACTCGATAAGCCTGTCCAATAAACTCGCTGATCTTCGTGATCTCTGCTCCAATTTAAAGCCAAAGATAGTTGCAGTAACCAAGTCTTCGCATAGCGCTTTTGGACTCTGAACTTGGAATTGATGGCATGCTATTCTCATGGGCTGATAGAATCGAAAGTAAGGGTGATGGGGCAATCCTCTATGTAGATGCTTCACTTCAGACTTTTTATTGTGATAATCCGAAATTTATTGTGATTCCTGAGACAGCTTGTTGCGCTATTCGCTTGGCAAATGTCTATCTTTGGTTGGTTGGAGTGCTATACAGACTTATGTCTTCTGATTATGCAAAAGATGAACTCATCTTAGCATTTTTAGAAACTATCACCTCTCTAGGCTTATCTCATATCCTTTGATAGATGATTTCAACCCTCCAGAAATAAACTTCCCTGCGTTCTCCTACATAGAACACTCTATGACAGCAAATTTCCTCCACTTGATGAAAACATTCAGTTTAACTGAGTATATCTCAGATTTCACACGCTGACGGGATGGCCATACTCCCTCGCACCTTGATTATGTTCACAGCAATCGGAACCTAATGGTTGGTAATCTCGAAGTCCATGCTCCCCTCGGGTTTCGCGACCACGCAGTGATCTTGCTTGATTTCATCTGCTGCCCTAACCTAATCAGTTCTTCCGCTAGCAACAGTAGAAACCGCCATGAAACGAATGTAGACGTACTGCGTTCCAACTTGGTGGCCCAAGCTCGGGAAGAAGTTAATCTCTACTATTCGGTTCATCAACTATGTACTGAGTTGACGGACTTTATCATCACAGAAGTTGAGAAGTCCACATCATTGACGGTTCGGAAGCACAATAAGTCATGTCGATTTCCCAGTCGAACACTCAAACCTATTGTTAGGAATCGGCATGCGTGGGCGAGTTACCGGAATTCCCACTCCAAGAGTGATCGCATTGTTTATGCGCAAATCAGTAACTGATTCACAACGCTTATCCGAGGAGGTTGCTTGCATCGTCCGCAACGGCTAACCGCATGTTTCGTCAGTGACTCGAAAAGCCTGTTCCGATATACATCCTCAACCCGGAAGACAAAGGCTGGAGTACCACAGCTCTTGGGTTCTGAATGAATTATGGGTTTTGATGCAGAAGCCGCAAATGTTTTGCAGACTTTTACGGTACCAGTTTCGCTCAGACACATTCGACTCCTCAGATTCGAACTGCCGACCTGATAGACGGCATTGGTATTGTGGATACTCTGTTTACAGCTATTCTTGGTAAGCTTCTGCTCCTTAAGGATAGCTCTGCTGACGCGGACTGTATGCCACCCAAAGCACTGCGCGAAGCCGCCGAGCAGCTTACTTAGTCCCGTAGTCTGTTACTTACGCAGTCCATCTCAAATGGTTTTTACTCAACAGTCGGTTACTTGCAAATATTACTCCTGTCTTCAAGGGCGGTATACCCAATCATCTTGATGATTATCGTCATGTCATCTTGATTGTCAAAAGTATTGCAGGCGTTTGAGTACGATTCAAGTACTTATTTTCTCGCTACTTTCTTATTGGTGTGCGGCATAGTTTTAGAAAGGATCGTTCATGAACGACGAATCTGTTAATAGCCACTGACAAGTGGGCAAAATCAGCTGACCAGGATATTGACGTTGATGTCATTTACCGTGACTTCGCGAAAGCGTTTGATCGGATGAATCACTTAGTGTTAATTAACAAGCCTCACCACTATGGAGGACAAGGCAACATTCAAGTGCCTGGAGTCATATTGTAATACAGTTCGTTGTCGTGTGATTGACGCCATTTGAGTTTTTCGACTGAGTAAGTTGTGTGCATGACTTACTGGGCCTCCGGCTCATGCTTGTCGGTTTTTGTTACCATTCCAGATTTCCGCGTGGCCCTCGTCCTTCAGAGAAACGCTGTTTCTAGGCGCCTCCACTTTGTCACAATCAATCAATTTATCGCGTACGCGTCGATTGTGAGTACCCCAGCTGCCATGACAGTGTCACGGATATGTCTCAAGATTCTGTCCCTGGCTCGCTCCTGTTCGCTATATTTATCAGTGATCTTTTTTCCTCGATTTCATCCCCGTTGCTACTGTTTGCAGATGTAAAAATTTCGCCGTCATTGGATACACTCGGTGCTCATTCTATTCTACAAAACGATCTGAATGTCCTGTTCGATTGGTTTGCAACAAATAAACTTGTATCCAACGCCGAGAACTGTAAGGTCATACATGTTCGACACTTGTCGAATATTGCCTTGTTTGAATGACTTCCCTCTTCAATCGGTTCTCCTACAGAAAGAATTACGGACGAACGTTTCGCATCCTCTGTCGAGCTCCCTTAGTGTGAATGCAAATATAGGAAAGGTTAACAACGCTTTGGCGCTACTCAAGCAACTTTCCGGATAGTTTAATTCCTCCTGTTTCAAGCTTCATCAGGCCTAACCTTGAATATGGATCTTCTATTTGATCTTTATTCTTCAGAAAGATAAATTGCTCCCCGAAAATGTTCAACATCATGGCGCCAAGATCGTTCGTGGGTAAAGAGCTATACCTTATAACGCACGTCTTACGAGATTGAATACTCATTTACTAGATTCCCGTCGGATCAGAAGTGACTTAATCCTCACTTTCTTGATCAACAAAAAGCCTGGCCGACCGTGCGAATCAGTGCTTAATATGACCAGAACAGACGGTCTGAGGGGCCACTCTCTCAAAGTTGAGGTATAACATAGCCGACCGGAGTGTAGGAACGGCTTTTCCTCACTCCGCGTCCGCAAGGCATGGAATGTTCTTCCTAAGCATGTAATCTCTCCCAACTCTGTTTCCAGTTTCAAAACACTTCTTGATCATCATTTTCCGTCCTCGCTCAGATATTGTATCTGTTTTTCCGTCTCATCATTATCGCGGCAGGATCGGTGATTCTATGCACCGTGATGTCGAACTTCAAAAGTTGCTGCTTCCTACTTCGGTTGTCGATCCAGTGATCCATTCAAATTATAACTGTGCAACGGCAAGTGGGGAATCAATCGACGTAGTTGAATAAAACCTTATAAGCAGGATACGAACGCGTCTGTTCGAGTGTTGACACTTCCAATAAGTAGAATTATGCATTAGCCTCAGTGGAAAAGAAAATTGTTTGTTCTGTATCGCGATGAGCTTCCATACATTTAAACGTTGATAAACCGACACAGAATCTATGACATTATGCCAGCCTTTTACAGAATTATTAACTCTGCGTATTCTTGAAATGCACAACTGGCAGATCTTATGCGCATCACGGGGAAACGACGGCCGTTCACGTGCGACCCAACACGATTGGCAGAATATGTGATCTTACTTTGTAGTATACGCTGACCAATTAATGTGTCCGACAAATATCTGAACACGGATTCAAATTCTTGCGGTGTTTCGATAGTTTATCAAAAACATTCGAAGCTTGTCTCGATATGTTGAGATGCAACGGAGGTTAGAACTAAGCACTCTTGACGTCGGTTGTGAAGACGATTCGTTCATATTCCACCAACCGAAGTATTGTACTTTGCATCCAAGACTAAATAAAATGGAAGTAGCACCCCGTGACTTTCATATCGGGAAAATTGAGTCAAATGAATTCATACTAACCCTCCTAGAGTCCAACACGATATTTGCCGAGCTCAACTTGGTTTCCGAGTGCACACGCAAGGATTGTGAAATGCTTGTAGACAAATGATGCATAAAACACAGGTATACGAATAACAGAAGAGTATATTAACTGGCACAGTGTTTTTTGGCGACAAAAAAAGGCACCACGTTACTCAACAAATTGAATTCCGTGGTTATGATTGGCACGCTCAGTGAAGGTGGAAACTCAGTAGCATCAAATCTTTCCCTTTGATGCTGTTGGTTGATCACCCTTCGTTCCTGCTATGTGACTGCCGCCATAAAAGGCGTCTGAGTCTATCAGAGACGATTAACTGATTGCCAGCCCGATTCTTTATCTTGTTTTTACCGTGAATAGTTTTCCATCAGAAATATGCTTCCCTAATCTCTAAAAGGACGTTTGACGCTTGTGTACGAGTGGATTCGAGAACAGGAAAAGTAGAGTTTATCGCTGCTCCAGAACTCTCTAACCGTTTACTCCATCTCAGATATCCTTCAGTGATAAGCTTTCACTTTTCATTTTCACTTAACACAAACTGAACAAAGATACTGCTCTGTCTGAACCTAGCGCTTACAGTGGCCGTGCAAACAAGAAGCATATAACCCGTGAAGAGAACTTCCGGGGGACGGATGTCATGAGCTTTTGGCCACACTTACATGAAAGAACTCGTTGATATCCACTTGAACATTGATTTACACATGTGACGTATGTGGAACTCACGATCAGGGCCAATGAACGGTGCTGTTGTAGTCCTATTCGGACGCAATCTACATTATGTCATACAGATCATAACAGCGGCAGCGAGAATCCGTGTTTCAGGAAACCTAAAAACCGTATTGACATTTACATGCGGTAGCGTTAATCTTAATTGCGTGGACGAATGCGCCGTTCGTCGACGAAGGTGCGACCAATCAGACCACGGCTCGAGCCTTACTGTGACTGTGGGGCACAGGCGGGCATGACGCGTACACAACAAACGCTATTGATCGTGTACAGTCGTAAACCGTATTAGCGAGACTGTGTTCAGCAAAGCTTTGTTCGTATATATGGTTCACATCGTACTGAGTGGAGTTCATATTTCTTCGCAGCTGCTGCAACAAGTGACAACGTGGTCACGAAATATGAAGACCCTGACTGCTCCACTGAGTAAAGTGGGTAGGTGTCGCCTGCCTGGATGGGGTCCTCGTGATCACTCAAACCGCTGGTTAGAGACGCTATCCGAGATGGCAGCGTGTCGCAGTCAATGGCGTACCTGCATCCATACCATTTCTAGTTCTTCGCTTAGACTTCTATTAATTTTCAACCTTCTTAGTAACGTTTTCTTCTAGGATATTCCACGTCACTGTTGAGGTGAGCGGCAGCCCGAGCCACAGTACCTTTTGGTCAGGCTCATGGCTGCTAAATATTTGCAACTTCTGCAAATATTTAACCGGATCATCCTGGTATGGAATGTCTGTAGTAGGAAACGTGTCGGTGTGAATCTCTCGTCAAAATCAACCTCTGCGTTCTGCGAGGTTCGTGAAGTAGGAACTGTCCGGTTGTTGATATCTGATGTGCAACATATTTGCAGAAGCCGTACTGATCAGTAATCCATGAAAAACTCATTGTTTTTTTATTGTGGACTGGAGCAATGTGGCTGTGCAAACGGGGGTCGTAGCCGTGCTTCCTTGGTTGATGTTATCCTGTTGCTGCTTCTTGAGTGTTAGGGGACAGTACTTCATCGATAACTTCCTGTACTTCAGATCGATCACGGCCTCTGTTGCACCAAAAATTTCTACTCCGAGGATCGTCAGCCCAGTTTCCGAAGACAGTTAAATGGCACTTCACGATGAGATCGCCAATACGTACCTCGCATTCTTTCATACCGTAAATTAGCCGGTTATAACCCCCAAAATGTCCTAATCGTCAGTTCGATGTTTTGCTCCCATCTACGAGCAGTCAACGGAACAGCGGCCATGTATCCGTCAAGCATTGCTCTGTTTTTCCATCACCTCAACGCCCGTCATATACCGCCCCCTTTACAATAGCTTTTATTACTAGTTGACGCATTGAACTATAGAACACCTTATTTTAAACTCCCTAAACCGCTCGGCAGTGCACTCTCTGCCGGTGTCTATTTTAACACAGCTGAAGCTGCTTCCGTGTTCATCAGTCCTCCAGGATGTTTCACTCAGCACAACTACATCTGCTGCCAGCTGCTCCATTGCCTGCACTTTTCAAGTGTCTTGTTCATATTGTTGTTCACACTCATCAAGTCCACGGATATAGCTACAAACTCCCGCGCCCTTTTCGCGAGCTCAGCGAGGTCTGTACGCCGAGCGTCATGGACAATGTGGACTCAGTCATGAACAGCCACTGGGAGACCGCCGATACGATAATTCGCCAACAACTGCCGTACGGACTTTTGCCTTGTCCAACAACCGTTGCAGAATGGTGACAAATACTGTCTTCCCGGTCATCCTAGCGTTGAGAGCTGTCTTTAAGGTTCCGTTCACTCAAATTGCGCCATACCATTCAGAAGCAAAACTGCATATTACATACCGCTAATAAAACAACTCCAAAGCCCAACAATACAGTCGGTGAGTTTCAGCCTCCATTGCATTTGCAATCCTACCACCAGGTAATCTCAAGGATCATTTGGTGGAATCCATATAACACGGGAGTTGAGTAAGTGACTGATCGCAAACTCGAAATCAGTGAAACCCCTATGTGGCTTCGCAGCTCACTTGCCACGTAACGACATGTTTGGTAACTGGGTGAAACCAATCGATATGTAATGATGCTTTCGGTAGCCAACTCGCTTACATAGGGCACCTTGTTCTGAGCTCAAACATGGTACGCAAATGAAGTACAACAGATATATGTTAAAAGTGATATCAATGGTTCGATGATCTGCGATACATTCTAGAATCGTTCGTTTGTCCAGTAAAAGGCATGTAATGAACAAAGGATGAGCGGAGTTATGGAAATGAAGGCAATCATCAGTAGGCTATCGAATGCAGATCGCCTTCGCAGCTTGTGCTAAGGATGTGTGATTTACATATTCTGTCGTCGGGGTTATTAGAGGAGATGGCCAGTAGTGACTAATACTGTTGTTTGGCTTAGTTATCTGTGAAATAAAAGCAACCACCAAAGTGGAGCAGTCATCGTCGCAAAGAATCTGCCTTCCGGACGTCTTATTCTTATCTGTAGGTTGATTCTTTTCTTGCCATACGTAAGAGTAGGTAGGTATTTTTGAGCATACATATGGGAAGATTAAGGGTTAAGTCCTATTCATCTTACTGTCTCATCTTTAAACAATAGCTATTTTTACAGTTAAGCATCAGTAGCAACCACCAACGTGTTGCTGTCGATGTCAAGACAACTGTGTTTAGATCTCAAACATCTAAAACGATGAGTACAAGGAAGCATCACGGCCCAAAACTGCGGCACTCGTGATTAAAAATAATGTATGCACGTGAACAAGAGAACGAAGATGTCAAAAAGGCAATAATTTCAACCCAGTGGGAGAAAGATGTTTCTCGAATGGAATCTTTGTAGACAGATCACATCGCAAACACCGTCATAGACCCGTATTAAAACGGTATAAGGAAGCTTGAAGATAATTCTCCCTCACAATTTCGAGTGCGTCGATAACAGATCATTGAAAGATGGACACATATAAACCTCTTGCATACACGAAGAAAATCGAGAGGATTCGAAAAGACTCTCGGTCAGCTTAAAAGTCACGAGTATAATCAAAATGTTCAAATGTAAACAGAAGCACAAAAATGTTGATACCCCTGGACGACCCGAGTTTTGGCAGCCGCGTTATTTAATTCGTTCAAAGTAAACATACATAGTTAATGACTGGTGTGACGGAACATGATGGAACAGCATGGAGAACACACCATACGAAAACCCATAAACATATACCGTCTATGTGGCCAAAACAGTTGACACCTAGACAGCCGTCGCACGCGGTTGGGTTAATGGAAGAGTAGGACAACTGGCGACAGTTCTTGCATTCCAAACTACTCACCTCGGAAACAAGGGGGTGATGCGTGGGAATGAGGTGAGCAAAACATGTACACGCATCGTGCGCTAAACCTGTTTGAACGTACGCAAATAAAACCGGAACAAAGTCAAGACTCGAGTTTACACATTATGAAAGTGTTCGCTGCCGTGCGACAAACAGGGTCTATTTCAGTAAGATGCTAACAGGTCACAAACCAGCCTTGTTGCACTCAACGCGTACACTTTTAGGTATTCAGCAGATTGAACATCTTTTCGTGGGCACCAGGTCGAACAGACTTCGTGCACACGCAGGTGCGCGAAAAGGGGACACCTTACTCTTCTGTCTGCGATACTATACTGGATTCAGGTAAGCTTAGTAAGATCTTTATCGAAGGATGTGACCATGTCCTATGTTTGTCTTCGGTTCACCTAGCACTGGACACGTGAACGAAGAGATCGGCCACTAGGTTACGTGTCTATCCCACTGTTTGTACTAGCCTTAAAGCAAGCCTAATTTCGGCACCATGGTATACACTGTACATTACATAAATGAAAAAACTGGCCACGCCACATTCTCCTGGTTGGGTCTGTAAAATGCGCGCAATGAATTCACGTGTCGCCACACAGAGAGGCGTGAGTCCATCACCATTACGAGCTTCAAATAGTGTTTTCTCTTGTGGGATTCAGTGTGTAGAAGACAGATGTCAGTGATCTGAAAAAGAATGCGAAAGATGTGGAGAGGGTAACTGTGGTACTAACACGCTCAAACGTACTCACAGGCCCGATCAACAATTAGTCACTCATTGACGGTGCATTCAATGAGTGCCCCCTTGTTTCTGACTTCATCCCCAGTTACACTGCGTATCTGAAAGAAACTGTTTTGCAGAAGCGTTCGCACAATGGATCCACAGCGCCACTGTCCAGCAACCGTCGCTGATTGTGGGGAACATTTTCATTAATGGAACACATCAGGACGGTAGTGTAAGTTCCGCGAAAGTAGCCTAACGGACAACAACTCATCGATCTGCGTGCACGCAACTGCCCCATCTTAGTAACCTGACCTGTGTGGTCTTCCATATAAATTGCTTGTAGTTGTGAACAGTGGTGATGTTCGTAGCTCGGGTTGATGGTTTTGGTATTGGTATGTTCGCCGAGCTTGGCATTTAGGTTGCAAACGTTTCATCACCAAACGAGGTGACATCATCAGTGCGTAAGTGTTTCAGCTAAACTATACGCTGAAACACTTACGCACTGATGATGTCACCTCGTTTGGTGATGAAACGTTTGCAACCTAAATGCCAAGCTCGGCGAACATACCAAAATTGCTCGTACGTTGTGGATCAAAGTTGTTTTGTTTGGCTGCCCCATCTTACCAGTACTCTGCATATCGCAACACGTAGACATCGGTAGGCTGACATGACGGAGAACGATGGCAATTGTTACATATGCAATGCCGAACCATTTGCTTCATTTGACCGCTCTCTGACTGGCTGTGACTGACCTTGACAATCTACCTGCCTTGCCATGACAGTAAATTGATAAGACGCGGCGTGTTAACGTGTGTGTTGTGTCTTTACCCGGGCTACGGGCCCTGCGCGTCTACTGCTGCGGTATGTCTTATCAGCAATATCCCCTGAGCGAATGCAGCAGGGCAAAAGGAGCGGTTTGATGAATTTCAACAAGGGCCGACAGAACGTCGTTGCTGGACAATGATCGGCCACTTCTCAGCGGCAAATACCGGATCCCAAACGCGACTGTTGGTGAATACTGTTGCAGAAAAATGTCTCCGAATTTTTAGTTGACAGTGATAATTACGTTGGTAGGCAGATTTGCTAACTTGGAAAACATTCAAGGGTAACAACAATAACATCGTAACGTCTGAATTGTGGTTCATAAAATATGAGGGCATTTTTCTGAGGATACTGACTACGCAGGTCGGTGCGGGCTAATTGTAACTGGCCCTCACGGAGCTGCAATCATCGAAGGTTTTCCAACCTCATTCACCAAAGCAAACAGAAGAAATGTATAGGGAAGCCAACGCTTCAATTTACTTTTGTCAGTCGCCAACGTAAAACTGGCAAACTTTTTATAAAATGCATGACGAATGTACGAACCATTTGAGAGTTTCAATTCTCCTCACCTCAAACGGCAAGCACTACCATGACATGAGACTGATTGTGCCACAGACACCTGTCTGCATAATAAATTGCTAATGCGTTATCGATCCACAAAATATTGGAAGTTTCGGGTTACGGTTAGGTTATCAAAAAGCTTGAACGATTTGACCAGGCCAACTAACTGGCATGTTGTTAAGATGCGTTCAGCGACTGACGAAGCCCAATTCTTCGTTATTACTCTTGTTAACAGTCTGTTAGTCCATGCTGACATTAGTAGTCATGCGATTGCGCGGGCACCGACCTGCTCCGTCCAGATAAACGTCATTGCAGTCGCCACTGGGATATAGTCGATTACTTGAGACAGTGCAATGGGCATCACGCCCGACAGGAAGTACAAACGAGCTGCTGGATAAGTATGTTTCAATATCAATGTCAGATTGTAACATAATTTGGTGGTTGAATGATCACTTCTGAATGGCAGTTACAGAAATACATGCACAATCTCCGTAGTGCAGTCCACCAAGTGCGATGTTTTCTCCTTACAGTGGATGTTCATAAATTCGTGCAGACATCCAATACTTCCAGTTCGCCGTAATGCGCTTTTCGTATATGAAGCAATATGATCTCTAAGCCCCATTTACAGGCACTTGCGGGAATTGCCAACGTTGGCCATTCCATGAGTAATTAAGATAAACTGACGGTCACAGCGCCCTGTTCTAACGTTTACTGATTCCTTTAGCATACTCGCTCGGACAGGTAGGTATTTCCTACAATCACACACGTACAAACAGTCAGTGATGCAGCATAACGGCGTTGCACAGGTTGATTAATCCGACGGACTTAAAAGCACTGGGCCGAAACAAGTGTAGATTGGCTACCGCCTTCGGGTGTACACAACTGAAAGTCGACACGCTTGCGATTTTGCGTAGATAGTGCGTTGTATACTGTGATTCATTGCCGTTCAGTTTGTACGGTTGTGCTGTATTGGTCAGTGATGTATCGGATTAAATGCGTTCGCCTGTTCAGAGATAGTTAACAAATCTTATGGGCAACTGACAACGAGAAAAAGGGTTGGATTCGTCTACAGTGTCAAAGATCTACAATAAAAACTGCAGAGGCAACCGGTGGATATTTTTTTAGATGTTGTAACCAAAGATAAATGAATTCATCATCAATTTCGAGCCCTTAAGATGTCAACCGGTGAAAACTGGCAATCCAAGATGGACTGTGTTCATCGGCACGAACGAGGTGAAAACAAGTTGTGATTTAACTACGCACAAATTCCCCCATCACAAGCGATGCTCATAGAACTGGTGGCCGAGCAGATTAGAGCCGTGGCTCGTTACGCAAAGGATTGTTGGTCCGATCCTCTATTCAGACTGCTTCTGCTTGATGAGCCCAAACAAAGACGAAACTGGTTGTAGAGTATCGGTTTGTGGGTGAACATCAAGAAACATTGAGTTTGTCACCTCTGAGACGACCGAAAAACATGATCACTTTGTTGCGATCATCAGGTGGTGACGACCATCCCCGGCACCCAATGAGTACAGCAACTCCTTGGATGTTCTAAAAAGGCCATTTCTAACCATTTACGGCTCATCGCTAATTCATCGTAACGTTACAGCTCATTTCATATGCGTCAAGTAAACCTTAAAACGGCCAGAAAAGTCCCATATCTGGAAATACCCGAATCACATGTGACCCCCCTAGTAAAAAGTCTCTCCTCAGCGAATCAGGGTCAGCCACCTCAACAGATGGGAATCAGTCAGAAATGATAATACAAAATCACCAAAAGTATATAAAAATTTAGGATGGGCAGGTACATCTTAAAATGAACAGTACACGGCCTGGATTCGAAAATTTACATACTTTCGTGCATCACGATGAGCTGGGAGAAAGGCGTTTACGCTTACGTCCATGTAGTGTACAGCTATTTGTCAAAACTTCAGGTAGTGATATATGCTTCATTATTAGGTATAGAGATGTAAATGACTTCATCTATGTGTATGACCTCGGCGTCATTGCTCTTTACTGAGAGACTCAAAAGCGAGGTTTTATGTAAGTAGTTAGACGACGTGGATACAAGCGCATTGTACGCAGTGTGAAGCTATTATGACCTTCGATGAGCGCTAAGCAAACAATCTGCAGAATGATGGCAAATAGACGTAAGGAATAACGTTGGTAGTCATGATATTCGGAAAATAGATAGGTAGATGCGTCGAACAGGAGACAATGACGAACCACTTCTCGTTCGTCAGTGTTCAAACAATTCTGTCATTCTGTCAGTTACGAAGTCTTTCTGGCTGACGTTAACATTCGGTGTTTTGTAAAGAAATGCATGCATCCAATACACTTGAACGAACATCAAGCTAGTTTTCGTCCGTCATTAACTGGAAGGTTATATAACCATGTCATTGCGGAAGTTAAGGACCTTTTCACATTCAAATAGATTCTACGGTTCCTCCAAATTTGAGAGAAATCATATAACTCGGACGGATGCTACAGAGTGCTGAAAGTAATAAAAGCGGTCATCTCATGTAACCATCGAGTGATCACATACGATCCAAACTGCGATCGTTGCAAACGAACATCGTGATATTGAATAAAAGTGGACCGGCGCATGACGTCAATCGTGCTTGTCAGCAAAGAAACTTCCTGGTCGCCTGTTCGTCAGATCTATCTGCATAAACAACACTGGCGGTTGATCAGGTTCTACCAACACGGCTACTTCTAGAAAAACGAGATCTGATCAACGATTATCAGCAGCGGCAGACCTTAATACAAGGTGGTAAGTACATTCTCGTCGCAACTAACGCCTAGTGAAATTTGAAAACGACAGACGAATTTATGGAATGGTCCGGCACGCTCGATCAGCATAACCACTATTACCCCTGGTCGAAAGAATTTTGCTCGCTCCATTCAGTAAGCCTACGATGCATTTTTGCTTGTTATTGATGGGTCCATGATCTAAGTTATCAAGAGGCATTCTGAATACTCTGCATTAATGTGGCAGGAGCTGAATGCATTCATTAGTTCATAAACTGCTCGTAGATCACAAGGGGAATGTGTTGAGTTGGCTTGGGACGGAAAGCTTTGACGAACAGGAAACCGATTATCTATGACCAATAAACATTTCCACAATATGATGTTGGCAGCAACAGACAGTGACAGAAGCACCGATTCACCCAGATGAGAATTATTTTACAACAGTTCACTGCAAAAGGTACAACTGTTTACAAACATCGCCTCTTCCGCAAGATTGGAAAGAAACGAATGCAACCGAGAAATTGTACAGGGCCAATTGAACGCCGAATGAACCAGAGGTGTGCAGAGTAAAAACTACTGGATGTCAGTTGATGCTGAAGTAAAATAGTTAGAACACGTTCCTGTATCCAGGTACACAAGAAGGGGTTCTTCAAAATGACCAGCTTCTGGCAGTTGCGTTTGACAGAAGGTTTGCTCAATAACAGTTATAACGTTATAGTAAATAATTCAGTCACCAGCCCCACCCTAGCACGAGGGTTCAGCAAACGGCGTATACTAAGAAGTCCCAACAGAAACAAAAACGGAACTTTTTGATCAATGCGAAAAACTGGATGATTAACTTATTACAAAAACGCTAAGCGTAGAAAACGAACCCTCTTATTCTGCCCTCATCTTTGAATCGGAATATGTATTCAATCATTTTGTACAGAAAGAACGTAACGCACTCAGAATCTGCAATGTAAATAAGTGTGCGGTTAACAGTGTTGACAAACTGCTGCGGTTGTACGCTGTCCTCTGTGCTGTTAAATAGCGACGGATTTAAAAAGTTTTACGCTATCTGACAGTTCTCAATACACGCATTTGTTACAAAAATGTCACACATGTTAACGTAAGTTGCAGAAATCTTGTAACCGACCTACTGAGAAGAGTGTGCGAATGATAACGAGGGGGAAATGGTTGATCGTCGTTTCACGTTGCAATGTGTTCATCCGTTGCGAAAAAAAGCTGGATTCCGACAACATACAACCGGTTACCATTGCGTCAAGAGCAACCTGAAGCGTGGTCTTCGAAACGTCGAGAGGATCTGTATACATTTGCGCGGGCTTCTGAGCACAACTAAACGTCTTAATTTAGACACTGCAATACACCTCAGTGTACCAGGAGCCATAATCATAAAACCCAGCGAATGCTTGTCCGCCCAATGGCGTACAAGAATTTGCTTGACTTACCTTGGTTGTTACCGTTAGCACACGAGGAGGCTATGCAACACTGGACAGTGCATAGTCACCAGATTCTTATAAACCGACTCCAAATAAAAAGTTGTCCAGCGAAATCGGTCAAATCAACGTTAGAAAGCTTTTGAAGACACCAAAATTCTCCCTCATATTTCCACAGGATTCAAAAGAAGTATTACATGAACGAATATTTTCGGCACTTCTTGTCAGGTATTTACAGTTACAGAGGTTATGTAGGAAATATGCATAAAATGCAGAATAAATCAAACAGATCATTAGTAGTCAAAGTTGTGGGAAGGATTATAGTCTACTGGAGAGGGGTGGGAGTGTTGATGAACGCATGGCAGTGAATACGTGTCTGCCTTTGAAATGCGCGTTTATTGGTGTCAGGTGGTTTGCGCTTGTTCGGATTTCAAGTAGCTGTGACATTACTGACCAAGGGAAGTAAAACGTTTGTATGAACTGTTTTTGTGCACACAGACAGCAGTTGCAGTCTGATGGCAATAGCCTTGGCCGTCACACTCCCAGAGCTCTGCAGTGGGCTCGATGAACTTGTAGATGACTCGAGAAAATTCATTCAGCTTTATCTGACGATCAGTGTCAATCAGGTAGTTACAGATAGAGTTAGAAATGGGCCTTCTCAAGCTGTTGCGGGAACTATTCGAGAACATTTACAGATCCTTGTGGTTCCCTCAATGTAACCCGCTTGACGATGACAGAGAGAAAACACAGAGACAAGGAAAACAGACAATCTATGCTTTAGGTGTGGCTCTGGTACCGAGCGGGAACTGAAAGATGAGATGATGCGTGCTAAAGGATAGGCATTCTAAGCTGCATCCGAAACTCGATGGATGATAATCTCATTGCAAATTCATCTTTGTATGATAGAGTGACAAAAAACAACCTTTTTATCCACTGTGTGAGCGAACTCTTAATTATTTGGTTGCATGTTGCGAATATACAATTTGGCCTGGTATGTCTCGAACGTGCTGGAGTCAGACGTGTGGAATATCTGGCGTGTTGGAAAAATTAACTTCTTCCTATAAGGCCTTCATAAGGCTATGGTGAACCCGGCGGGACATCGTGAACATGGCAGTAAGGGGTCTCCAGTTAACTGGCATTCGTACGCGTGCGCGTGTTCACTAAATGTAAAAAAAATTTCACTTGGATTAGCAACCACTGGTTTCAGAACGGTATCGTATGCTGTAAGACAAAATTTGATATGAGAAAAATCAAGGTGGAAGTGCTACATTATGCAACGTATTTTGTAACAGCGTTAGCAACCAGCTGTCTACTGCAGCGACGCGGTAAAAGCGAAAGAACTGAAACTCCGCACGAGTACGATCAAATAAAAAAGCCGATCTGGAGATCAGACGGGCTTCTGAGAAGAGTACCGAACAGGTACCGGTAATTATGACTATCAGTGAGCTGACCTGGGCTCGTAAACAGACCCATCGCTGTTTTTAAGTATAGCGAAGGCTGAAAACATTGCGGCCTAAACGTCCGAACCCGGTTGGCGACATCTGAAAAGGACTAGCCTGTCAAAATGACCAAAGCCAAAGGACGCATGCGCTTCAAATTATCACCCCAAGTGGTTTGCGCTGCATACTTGGTGGTTCCGCTCCGCACGCATGCGTCCGGTGTAAACCCGGAGGAATAAGACCAGTAGATGTGTGAGTGAGACCTTTGTGTGCAGCTGGCCAATGCTGGTTGGCCAATTGACTAGCTGGCAGGAAAGGAACTTATTCGTGGAAAATAGAACAGAGAGAGACTACAATGACAGAATCTTAACTGAGGAGAAAGATGTACAAAATGTAATACAAGAAGCATTTTAGTATACAAATGTATGCTCCTGCATTCCAGAGAGGATGAGAATGAAAAACAGGATTCAGAGTGGACTACGAAAAGAACAGGCAAATCGTTAATCATACAATACAGCAACAAAGCTGAAGAAAGGAATGAGTAGAGGACCGCAGACATCCAAGTTTCTGAAAAGAGAAGTGAATCAGTTGCCAAACGACCATATTATTGGTCGATGTAATAGTGGACAGAGGATAATAGATAGTACTGACATGACCTACTCAGCCTATCGTACTCGTCGTTCTTCGCCGACGGTGCACTATGAGTACGTTGGTGACCTGCTAATCCGAGGTCGGCCAGCGCACTCACGGCCGCACACATCGCAACGCCACGCAGTCATGTCACCACGACCTATGGGACCGATGGTTCTCCTTGTGTAACCGCCGCTTTTCGTTCTCAGCCGCGAATACTGCTCGTTGTAATTCGTGGATGACCGTCGAATCGTAATTCATCCGACGACGTCCGGTTTTGTCAACGTTAAGTCTTTCGAACATCTGAAATCAATTTTACAACGTGAAAGACTTACCTGCACAACATACTGGTATCTTAGCTTTCGATCACCAGGATTTCGCTTACCTAATTTCAGTCGTCCATACAGAAGCCGCTTCGGAATACGGTCATCGCCCATCCAACGGACATCACCTAGCCAACGTAGCTGATTCAGCATCAGCATGGCTTTTATCTCGTTCATGTCCGCTCGCCGCAGTACCTCAGTGTTCGGAACCATGTCCGACCACCGAATACACAGGATGCGTCTTTAGACATTGCAATATGAACGGCCCAGATAAGCACATTTCGTTGATACAGTGTCCACGTTTCAATGCCGTACAGCAGTATAAACAAAATCATTGAGCGGTAGACAAAAAGCTTAGTGCTCGGCTTCAGGCTGTGGTTCTTCCAAACACGTCTTTCAAGACGTCCGAACGCAACACTAGCCTTTGCCACACGAGCTCTCAACTCGCGGTCCACGGACAGATCGGTGGACAATTTGCCAAGTAGCAAAATCAGCGCAGCTATCGACAACGGCTCCATTGATGCGAATTTGGGGTGAAGGTGAACAGACAGCACCTTCGCCCGGAGAAGGCTGAAAGAAAGAAAATGTCTTACCCGTGTTGATATCCAATCCAAACTTGGATGCCGCGGTCGCGAAAGCAGTGGTCAGTCGCTGTAGTTCGTCCTCGCTGTGTGCGAATAGCGCGCTGTCATCTGCAAATAGAAGCATGCGCATCGTTGAGGTATGTAACCGGGTTGGGGCGCCGAATCGTCGGATATTCAGCAGGCGCCCATCCGTCCGATACTCCTCCACGCCGCCATCCCAGAGTCCTGCAGACCTGTTCGCATGGGCAGTCATATAAACTAAATAGAGCTGGGGCAAGCACACAACCCTGCTTCACGCCAGTGATAATGTCAAAATTATTCAGAGGTAGATCAACACGATTGTACCTTTGCACTCATGCGACATTCGAATCAAAGTGACGAACATACCTGGACATCCAAACTTACCAAGCACCGTCCACAACGCCTCGCGGCTCACGGAATCAAAGGCCTTGGTGAAATCCACGAAGAGAGCATACAGGGGCTAGTTGCGTTCCAGAGACTTCTCCTGAATCGTTTTACGACTCGCTTGGAATGCACATTGCTACTCGGGGACATTGACCTCCCAAAAACTCGCATTCCGCCGGTTCAGAAAGATTCTGGCAAGCAAGTTATTTGCGCAGCTCAGCAGATTTATGCTCCGATAGCCCTCAGGGCACTGCTTGCTAACCCTACCCTCAAACAAAGGTAATATCATAGCGTGCTTGAAACCTTACGGCACATCATCCTGATCCCAGATGGGGGGAACCAGATGGAGCAGTGCACGTCCCAGCGCCGGTCCGCGATTCTTAAAATTCTCAGCTGTCAGTCCATTTCCGCCTACAGCCTCTCTATTGCGCAGGTGACCAACTGCCATCTGCAAGCCTGAAAAATCCGGGGTGAGGGCTAACGGTCACCCAGGCAATTGTATCAGGACGATTTAGTAGGCTACCAAATAGTTTGCGCCAGACCTTCATTCCATGCTTCAGCACAGAGTGTCTTGCGTCCCCGTGCCTGTTTCAGGTTGGTCTTCGGGTTACTGAAACTTGAGTGAGCATTATCTGCTCGAGGATTCTGGTTGGGGGAACAGTATGAGGGTGAGTGTTTGGCAGTAGCATATTTTCGCCTATCCACCCTGCCATGTGCAGCAGATAGGGCGACCCGGTTTATCCTGCGTGACGGCCGATGCAGTATGGTATTTCGTTTATGTTGTATAGTCATGGTTTTTGTGGGCTTAGATACTGCCAGGACGCCCAGACCTAGACAGGAGAGCGATTAGGGCCCTCAACCAAAGCCTTTGGCTCAAAAGCCTGTACCGCAAGGCAGCAGGTGACGCACACACATACGCATCAACCACCTGAAACAGGCTCGACAGTCACAACCCAAGAAATTCGGCACATTCACACAGAGATAATACTGCAAAGACAAACCGACACACACACACACCGAATCAGATCAGGCAAAAAAGAAACAAAAACAACATCAAACCGTTCCAAAGCACAGCACAGCGGCACCATACACAACGTACGCATCTGCTTTTGTCTGGTTGCTCCCCTGTGGCCAATCTGACATGGTTGAACCTACATCGACCAAAGTCGAAGTCAGCACAGCCCACCGGATCAAAACAACACACAAGCCTGACCACCACGCCAAGGATAGAAAAATAGATCAGGAGGCAAAAATATGCTACTGAAGGACGCACCTTCATACTGCCCCCAACTTTAATCATCGAGCGGGTAATGTTAACCGAAGTTTCAGTAACCTGAAGACCAACCTGTAACAGGTCCGGGGACGCAAGACGCTCTACGTTGGAACATGGAATGTGCGCACGCTGCTGGATCGATGCAGCTCCAAAGGAGGCCAGAACGGCGCACTGCACTGATCGCGATGGAACTGCGTCGCTATGGAATCGACATAGCAGCCTTGAGCGAGACAAGGCTTGCGGACCAAGGTAAGTTGCGGGAAGCAGGTGCTGGGTACACCTTCTACTGGATAGGTTACCCGGCAGCATGGTGTCTGTTTCGCAGTCGCTGATCACATCAATGCTTTGATGATAGGCGAACCGCACGGCATCAGCCCTCGAATGCTGTCTATGCGCCTGCGACTCGGTCGAGGTAAGTGTGCTACATTTCTCAGTGTTTATGGTCCAACTGTGTCACACTGATGATACAAAGGACCAGTTCTATGATCAGCTGTCCGTCACAATCCGGTCGACACCAGTGAGTGACCGACTGTTTGTTCTGGGTGACTTGAACGCTCGAGTCGGGCGCGACTCAGTAGCTTGGCCGGGAGTCCTCGGACCCTACGGCATTGGTTCAGTCAATGAGAACGGTGATCGTCTGCTCCACCTGTGTGCTACTCACGAGCTGGCTATCACGAACACCCGATTCCAGCTGGATGCGAGCGACATCACGACGTGGACCCATCCACGAAGTGGTCATCAACATTTGCTTGACTACGTGATTGTGCGGCAGCGCGACATTAGTGAAGTGCGTATCACGCGAGTGATGCGCGGCGCTGAAATGTAGCACCGGTCGTAGACTGATCAGGACCAAATTATTCAACCACGTATGCAATCCTGTTCATTGTAAATCATCCCGACAATGGCAAGGGCTGAATGTCAAACGACTGGAAATCTGTAAGACGAGGGCTGGTTTCCAGTGTGCCGTTCCACTCGTCTGCAAAACGCTCACGCGTCCACCACCCATGATGATGTAGGTAGTGCATCAAGGAACGGATCACGACGGCAGCCACCGAGACGATCGGTCTCAAATGCCAGAAACGTCCGGACTGGTTCGACGACAACAACGTGGTTATCGCTGAATTGGTACGAGAGAAGAATGCCGCGTTTGCTGCCTCCACAGCGAAGAAGGCCACGTTCCGGAGTATCCGCCGTCAACTGGCCGAGCGTGTCCGCGGAATCAAAGACAACTGGTGGATGAAGCAGGGCGAGCGAATGCAGGGCTTCGCAGATCGTCGACAACATAAGGAGTTCTACGATTCGCTCAAAGCGATCTTCGGTCCGTCGATCCAGTCCACTAAAGCACTGGTAGACATGGACACCGGCTGTTCGTGCACCCAGCCAGAGGACATCATGAAGGTCTGGCGCAAACACTTTGGTAGCCTACTAAATCGTCCTGCTACAATTGATTGGGTGACCGTTAGCCCTCACCCCGGATTTTTCAGGCTTGCAGATGGCAGTTGGTCACCTGCGCAATAGAGAGGCTGTAGGCGGAAATGGACTGACAGCTGAGAATTTTAAGAATGGCGGACCGGCGCTGGAACGTGCACTGCTCCAGCTGGTTCACTCCATCTGGGAGCACGAAGTGATGCCGCAAGAATTCAGGATGCCTGATCATCCC
>LOND01001921.1:43297-59287 GCA_014220965.1 Paragonimus kellicotti | reverse complement strand
CCCTTTACGAACATGGCTTTTTCTGCAATTCAAAAACCACTCATCATTACTAACGGTGTGTATAAGATGACGTCATTTAGCAGCTCAATTTCCACGCTGTTACTCACTTCTATCGAGTTGGTAGGTGCGAGAACGTTATTGGACGACGTTGAATGGATGATTGGTCCACTGCGGAAGTCCACCAGGTATTGGTGGATGCTGACTTGGTACGTGCTTGTGCCCGTATTGACTCGCCATAATCGTAAGTACGTTCGTCACCAGCGTGATCTCAGCTGAGGAGAAGCTGGCAAAATTTCCTCTGTGGGCAATCATTTCTGGCTGGACGATCGCATGTCTATCATTTGTGCAGTTTCCCATCTTGGCGGTCGCTGCAATTTATCAGCACGGATTCAACTGGAAGAAGGCAAGTATGTCCCTTCTGTTTTTCCTTCATATTGGAACAAGCGACTTTTAGGTAAATAAATGTTAACATTATCACAAGATTCAAGCCACTTCGATCAATAATCACTTGATTGACCGTAACATCCACTATATGTCTTGCAAATGTTTTTCTCCTACTGTTTTATATGCGGTAGAAATTGATCCGTAGGGTGGACCGATATATTCAAAGATTTCGGCTGCCTATATATATATATATATATATATATATATATACAATACAGTAAGTAGTATTAATTAGATAGGTGTGAAAAAGCCCCTAAAGCAGTCGGAATCAGCCTCACTTCACTGTTAACATGTACGTGGACAGTGCTAAGCTAGATTACGATTTGATTGCGGCCAATCCGGTGTTCGTTTCTCTTATCCAGTTGGGATCCTGAAATAAAGAGATTTCAAGACAACACGCAAGCTAGTGCGTAGGTAATATCTATGTGTTGATTGACGTGTTTTGTTCTTTCGTTATTTCGAACGAGATATAAGGGAATTTTCGTTTTGGTCTATTATCGTGTGATGTGCAAATGATTGTGTAAGTCATTTTAGTTGTACTTGCTTTCTAATTATATCAAACGATTCATTTTCTTCTCCTTCGACTCAAATCTTTCTTTATTCCATCTTAAACTGGAGGTCAACTGGTTCTTTTCGACAACTTATAGTCTAACCTGATACTAGGTAGTTTTTACGTATGCTTATGTACTTTTGAGTAGTGTTGAAAGTCACAGCTGACCGCAACTATCGCATTCTCACAGACTTTCCAATCAGCCTCTTTCGACGGGGGCAGCACTAGACAAGAACAAGAATCCAAACTGGATGCGTTGAGTTACGAGGAGTACATTTTGTAATACTTTATTCAGTGAATTATTGGGAACTCTATAGGCTTAACATTCACAGTCTCCTGTTTACAATCGTTGCACCTTCTGAAAGTCAGTGGTTTTTCGGGACACCGTGCGAATCAAACAACGGCGTATTCCAAGTTAGCGGTCACGGTTCATCCCTTAATAAGTTCGTTCCATTGCGTTAGTGCCCTTAACACACAGGTGTATCGTACTAACACCCCATCATCGACCGTGCAGAGCTATTTTTGAGCCACCTTATTCCGACTGAAAGAAGAGCTAAAAGAATGCTTAACTGTGTACCTCTTGTTGGTTAACAAGTGTTGCTGCTTTTCGGTTCTCGCTGCAGGTGATTGATGTAGTTTTTTCCAATAACCCTTCAACACCTGTCGTTCGTCTTACTCGCCGTTGACAATCTGGCTACATCAGGAAAGTAGCCCCCTGCTTCCTGACCGGTTGATCGTCAGACTACTCACTCCTGCACCCAGCATGTCAGATTCGCTTTTGTCTCATATTGTCAGGCATGAATCAGTGTGCATCGTCACATTCGGTGCTCTGACTTCACGTGTTTGCCCGGGTTTTAACAATTGGCAACGGTCAGCAATAGATCAGTATCATCATGTTGTTGACTATCGATGTAGTTTGGGGGCCGCTCATAAAGAAAATTTGTTAAAGTTGATTGAGGCCCAAACGGAGAAGCTGGCAGTTCAGCAATTCCAATCGCAGTTTCATTAGCAATGTAAGTGGCTAGAGTCGGAATCGCACTGAGTTCCAGAGCAGAGCAATGTTTGCTCGATTGGATCCCAGTGAACAGTCGCTTGTGCGCTGTCAGACTCAATACATCGGTAAAAGTCTGTCGACGCAAATCAGAAAGACGTTGTGTATTCATTATATCGGCGTATGCTCCAAAGTACTGCTGCTCGAGTGAAAAAAAGAGCATTTTACGACATCCCCGTTGACCATCCGGAGCTAACTAAACATAATGTGACATCATCATACTAGCCGGCGGTTTTGATGTTCAATTTGGTAGTTTTTCTCCAGATAAGAATCAGCTAGAAGTTGGTTGTGGTGTCCGAGCAAAACGCGCTGACAGGTGACAGTGTTGCAGCCAGACGCATCTCACGATCTCTATATTACAAGCACGGTATTTCAACGTAGGAAGAGGTATCGCGTTACGTGGAGATCATCACGATCTATTCAGTCATATCACATAGGAGTAAGTTAGAGATGGTGTCACTCTGTTGAAAACTGTCAGGCATTTTGGAGCAACCAGTGGACTCGGATCATGATGTTGTGCGGGTGAGTTTAGTTTTGTCATATACCCAGAGATCATAGATGCATGGATGCAACACAACTTACCAGCATTCGAGCGAGGACAATGTAAAGGATGCTTACCTGGCTGCTTGATGAAACAACCAAAGCGCCCCAGAAGCAGCAACAGCGTCTCTACCGTCTGAGATAATATCTGATCTTACAGATGAATCACTCGCTAGTTTTGAGCCGACCTCATCGAACCACGCTCAAAGTTATGGGCTATACAATTCACCAGTCCATTCAGCAGTGGTCCCGCCTTCTCAACAGATACACCAAGCAGCTACGTCTACACCCCGATTCCGTTGGGCGGTCTGGGTCTTCTGAGTTTGTCGACCACCATTCGCATCTCGCGCAAATCACGAGTGAAGAGACTGCTCTCCAGTCAATGTCCAGTTCTGAGGAACTTGATCAGAGATTATTCGTTTAGCTCTATCATGAGGGATGTCAATGTCCCGGTACGCGTTCATGGCGTAGTAGTGACGACCAAGGAGGAGACCCATGCAGCGTGGATAGATAAGCTTTATCAGACAGCAGATGGCCGTGGTCTTCAGGAAGTGTCATGTTCTCCACTTTCCAATCGTTGGCTGTTGAATCCAGACCGCATCTTTCCCAGAATCTTTATTCGTGCCATCCAGCTCTGATGCTGTTTTCTTGGGACTAATGGCCGAAATTCTCGGTGACCATTGGGTTCTCTGGTGCGACTGCGATCGACCAGAAAGCCTCGCTCATATTCTCTAATCGTGCGTTGTACTCGGCACAACCGCATTGCCAAGGACCCGGCAGACAGGCTGCGCAATCTTGGCTATATAGTCTTCGACGAGCTACGAATCCCGACGACGAGGTCGTTCATCAGAAATGACCTTATCGCGGATCGTGAAGGCGTTGCTCGGGTAATGAACGTCACTACAGTGGACGACTACCGAAGCCAATTTGGCTGAACAGACAAGCAGGTGAAGTATGGGACCGATTCTCGTAATGCCACCATTCAATCGACCCTCTACACTATCAGGTGTGATTTGGACTATTTCTCATTTTCCGGTGATCATCTCTCTTCGTGGACATCGTGTTTCCTTTTGCTTGTGACTCCTCGACTGGGACTACCCTCCCGAACAGTCATTGAATTATGTATGCTGACTGCTCTAGATTCCCTGAAAATGTGCGGAACCTGGCGTTGATCGTTGTTAACTTCTGACGGTTACCGCACTATGAGGGACATTTCTCCGTCCTGATGCGTGAGCCCTGACTGTGATAGCACTGCTGTCCTGAATAGCCTTCGATTTTGAGAGAATCCTTTTTATTTTTGTCTCTTCTTTTGTTACCATATCACATAAATAACTTTCCATTGATGATTGGAAGTATTACCGTTTGCTACTCTCGTGGAAGGATTTTTCAGTTCAGTGTTGTCAACCATGCAGCGCTCTACAATCGACATACAGCTTGCTTTGAAGTTATGTTTTATTTTCTAAATTTTTGTTGCTTAAATCTTTCAATCTCACTACTTGCTCAATCTTCGAATGAAGCTGTGTCGATTGCTCCACAAAATAAACGATAAACGGAGCGGTCTTGAGTAAACCTTACTTTTGCTAGTCCTTCAAAATAGCTGGATTTACTTAGCGGTTGACGCATAGTCAAAGAGGTTGTCGATAACACATCCACTAGGAATAACGACAGCACTAACATTTCTCACCGCAGACGTTTGTTCTCAAAATTCAGTGTCCCAAAGTGTCTCGTGACCGATAACAGGCAAAAGTTCACTTCAACAGAATCCCTAACATTCTGTACCCTTCATGTCGTTCAATGTGTTAATGCCTGTTTGTGACTAATGAACTGACAGTTAAGTAGAGAGAATCGTGGGCAGGTTTAAGAGTCTTACATAAATTGATAATGAAGGGAACAAAAGACGAGACAAGTGACGCTTACCGATGTGCCTACAGTTGTATTCTGTACTTTCGAAACGCATTTCATAAAGTAGCTCGTGTATTACAACTAGCAAACTGTAAATGTCGTATAATGAGTGTAGAAGACAGATACAGCTAAGCAACAGTATTGCATTGTATCAAGGGCGACTAATATACGGCAGAAACTGTAGGCGAAAGCAAACGGGCACGGCTGTACGGTGAGTGAAGTCAGGCATGGATGAGGGCAAGGTTGCAAACGCACTGGCGTGCTGTGAACGCTGAATTGCGTAAACGGGCTCACTGCACAGAAACAAAAGAGGTCCGCACGTGCACACTTGACACGGGACAACACCTGTCGTTTGAGGTTCAGTCAAACGGCACTACAACGGTAGTCACCGGCTGAATCATTTCTATGGGGAAGATTAACATGTCAACTTGGAGTAATCTGATGAAAGACCGCTTCAAGACAGCGAAGAAATTGGAATTGCAACTGAACAGATGTTAAGACGCGCATCTCCATACCGCTCCAATCTGCAGACCGCATCTGCGTGAGGAACAGTCGCCACACTAAAGAAAGTTGCTTGTCCACCTTAACAATGGCATAGTCTGTCGCGTTCGTGTAGTAAAGTTTTTTGCCTCATCACATTTACTTGTGACGAGCTGCTGAGAGTCACGATTCTGACAGCCCAATGGTGAAATACTGACTGGTATAGGATTGATGAAAAATGTACAGATTAGTAGAAGTTGAGAATGTTAAAGTATTTTTGAATCTGCGTTGGATGGTTTAAAAAGAGGAGACAAGTCGGAAGACTATCTCAGTCTCAAAGGGCCATTAATAGGACTATGAAAAAGAATGTCAGAAGATAATGAGCGGAACAGAAACCCACCGACTGTATATCAAGCATACAACTATCACACTGCAGCCTACAGGGACCAGCAACTGGCTACTAGCAAGAATGGGGTATTTCTACGTCCACTTTCCTTATTGCAGGCAATACGTTTGAGACCAACGGCAGTCTTCGTATTTGCGTAACACTATTCAAGTTACGGAAAAGGAAACTGACCTTCCAACCTTACTTTTATAAGGTTACGTACTTTATTGCGCAAACAATAGCATCAAAGCGTCTACCTGAACAAATTAAATGATTAGCATGTGTACAAGTTAAGCTGGTTTCACTCAATAGCCGAACGTATATTTCGTGTACACTGGTGGTTGCCATGTTTAAGGTATTCGAAGAGTTCAACATAGAATAAGTCACGTGATACGAAGTGAAATCTACTAAATTACTTATACATGTTCGCTTAAAAACATTCTAGCATGTTCGCCTTTTGGACATATATCGCATTCATGCGGAGCAATGATTCACGACTTAAGATTTCTTGAATATTGAGCAAATATGATTTTCAGCGGCTGTGATCCACCTTGCTTGCTAATCACGTGGTAATTCATCGACGCCATCGGAATGCGGCACTATGTGGAATCCAAATTAAATCAATAATCATGCACAAACTTATTCTCCACGACACAAATGAGAGATCTCGTGGTTACGCGGTGGTAACGACACCGACCACCAAACTCCGGTTGTTTAGGTTTGTGTGGCCTGACAATATTCAAGCCACATATAACCCAGTGTGCAACGTTACCAGATGGATTGCAGCAATAAACCTTGAAGAGCATCCGGAACTAAATGATGATTCATTCATTAATTTGACTAACAAGTGCATTGCAGGTGTGTGCGTCTCGACTACAAGTAGTACACTAGTAAACATTCTTGGCATGTTCGCTTGTCTAGTTTACAGTTACAGCTTTACCGGAAAAATTGTAAAACAATATGGCTACATTTCCTGAATTACGAAAATGCTTTAATCAACTGTAACAGAGATCCTTTGTTGCCAGACGGTCAAGGTTGGTGTTGAAAATTATCTCAGCAAATTCATTCATTACTTTGCAGAGAGAAAGCAGCTTATTCGCTTGAAAGAACAAGTACTATTGTAAAAAGATTTAACTCAGAAAACCTGTAAGGCGCAGTCTTCTCCCTTTTTAATGCGTTAATCTTCAAATAAGTTGATAGAAATTCACATCGCATTGATAGCTCTCCTTTGTTTGAAAATTGGTCGCCTGGCCAATTTTCATTACAGCTCTCGTAATGTTTCTCAATTTGTCGGAAGGGTTACCACTTCTATTAAGAATCAACGGTATCAAACATTTTCTGGTGATCATGACTTACACTGTATTGATAGTGAAACTATTCTCAGTAGCCACCTGACCGGTCTTATATCACAACAATACTCGGTCATTTCACGTGGTAGTCGTTTTTAAAAAGATCATAAAGTTTTGTGCTTCGGTGTTATATCTAGTGCATTATTTTTGCATGCGATTCCTCACCGTTATCATGCAATTTTCTACGCACCTCTTGAGGAGAATGGTACTCTATTCCCAAAATTACTCACACAAATGCCAGACACACCTTTTACCATAGTTGGTTCTAAATGCTTTATTGCTTGCAACAAATGGGTTGAGAAAAACCCCGCTGATTCCACTCATCCATTTTCCCCTAAGTCGTCCTTATCTGATTTTATTTCCCCGATACGACAAAAACACAAACGACTACTTGGACCTGACAACGCACAACAATTCATTCATTCACAACAGACTGTGGTTCACTTAGGAATAATCCCCCTAGCAGACTTTTAGGTAACAGTAACAATTAATTGCCTCGTAAGGATTTTACCGTTATCCTTGCATATATATAATGAACACAGAATATTTGGATGTATCCCATGTTTATTGCTTGCAAACACTTCTGCTGTAAAAACTAGAAAAGTAATACAAGCAACAAACGTGGTCACGGTATCGCAGGACGAATAAAAATCACAGGATCCCAGCAGTATGAACGTTCACACTGGCAGCCATTTCAGCCGGTTCCACTCAAAAAGAAGCGATAGACTTGCATTTCTCTCTTGACAGAGATCGCTCAGTGAGCTAGAAAGAGTGTGCGGATATAATAATTCGGTCGTGTCTAATGTGAGGTTCATGCGGTATGATCAACATGGCTGCCTCATCACAGCGTGACCCGGATTTTAAGTGCTGATCGTGGTATGGATATCCACTATTAGCGAGCTCTAACAAGGGCGAAAGTTGAGTCCAACGATTAAGGTTAATTGGAAAATCTGCGACAATGCGAAAATTTTTGTTCACCTGTCAGTGACGTTCGGATTACATAGGAATTACTCAAAAGCACAACCGTTATTGTTGGTCCATAAGTTATGTATGTTCACTCAGGATGCCAACTTTGTAGTGAACTGAGATTAACACTGTTGTTAAATAAACATTTAACACAATACGAATTCATTCAGTCGGAAACTTGGTTGATTTCGAGATGTCTGCTTTCATAAACGTATTGCTACTAAATTCTAAGTAGCAAGTGATGTCTCGATAATTAGGAATTACACTAGTTACGTTAAGCCCCTGATAAGTTTAAAAACTACGTTCGAATGGCTGTGGACACCAGAGTTGAGTTGTGTACAACGATACTACGTTGGAAACCGTCACTCTGGCTATAGCGCCCTGCCTTAAGAATGGAAAACCAAGAGGACCACTGAGAAGTCGGCGACGCGGTTGTGCTAGAATTACCTGTATTAGCGCGATGACCTTGCTTGAGGTAATGGGATCCTCGGACACATACAAGTATAACTTTTAAGCTGTATCAAGTCTCCTCAGACCAAGCATAGAACCCAGCGGCTCCATCAAAGAGACGCACTTGATCATTTAATGCCGTTTCTAGCGAGTAGAATCATCACAAGCTTAAAACTTACATGTGTGCCACGTTGCATTGACGTGGAAACGAGTCCAGATATTCAACTTCCATCAACACCAGTAACGTGTCGTTCACCGGACTTACCCATTATGATCACAACCGATTGCGCAATAATACACAAACATACATAAAAAGCGTGTGAGCGTTGGCACTCGCGGTGGATTTGAAGTGACTAAGTTTGCTGTGGAAATCATCCGACTTCTCACTCAGGCTAAGCTTTACCCTATGTCTGCATTCATTCCTAAAACATTCACGGAATGTTCCTCAAATTCTAGTGACTGCTATTTCCGTAGTTGTGTAAAGGACAGTTGTTTGAAATGACCGAACGGTGCAAAGTTAATGTTTACAGGCCAACAACAGAAACATCTTTGTAAAGCTGCTGTACTACTTGCGTGTGTTGAAAACATAAAAAATGAAGCAGTAAATTATTTTAAAAGAGTAACAGTTCGTGATTCATTTCAGACCGTATGGGACGAACATTTCTTGGCGAGCAATCAGGGTAGGGGTGATTTGTATGCATCAAAGACTTTCAAGTGGATAGTTTATATACGCAAGGGATATCCAGTGATGTAGATGGTGAACCTGTGAAAAAAGTAATCTACCGTGTAGGACAATCGGAGGAAAAAATATATAAATAACTAAGATAGAGATGATAAACGACAGGTCAGAAAATGATTCGCAGTGCCACATTTTAGGCTCCGGTCCGCTTGAAAATTGAGTAAGCATAACTTTACGATATAGGCACTAGTGTAAGGTCGGCAAGCAAGAACAGAACAGCACTGACTTCGCGGAGTGTGTCGTCCATATAAAAAGTGATGGCAAAAATACCACCAGCTCAGCGAATTACGTCAACACTTTTTGGAAAGAGATTGCAAATTTGACAGGACCATAATAAACCTACAAACGTAATCGCCAAATGCTACCCTATAATGCAGTGAGCCTACTTGGGGATACGCTAACTGCATGGGACACTTTGTTGGAGTAGAGCGGGCATAGATTCCGATCAATAATGAAATGTTACATCTACCGTTGATCCGGACCTATCTGAGTACGCACTGACACCAAACGGAGACAGGTCGGCGTGACTGTACTCCTGAAAAATGTGCGGTTAAGTCAGAAGAATTGCAGGCCACCACTTGCTTAGTGGTGTTAAACCTAGTAAATCAGCCTACAACCGCGCTCAGAGGGCTATCTTTGACTCGGCGATCGATAATACTTCCGAAACCACGTCTTTTTCATAGGAACTTTAGAGAACTACACGCGCTTAAATTGGTATTCCGACACAAAGTGTCCGGCCATAACGGAGTGTTGACACTAACGTGAACCTGCCTATCGATGGGACGTTCACAGCTATTCATGTGCCTACTTCCCATTCCAACAGGAGCAAGGACGCTCCGAAAGGTTGAGGATGCACTTACGTATGCAATACGGATCCAAACCCGGAGCAGTGAGACAGATCTGCAATGGAATGCACGATGGTAGGTTACCTGGAATATGCCACGTTTGACTAATTTGTACGATGTTCTGTTTCCATGTCGTCGATAACGCGAGGACACGGCGGTTGCGAACACACGATCACTAATCTCTAGCCATAAAATAGATCTGGTTGATAGCCGAACAAATTACGACTTTGCGCGTTAACTCGGAGAAAACAGTCTCTATTTGCAACCCTATGCACATTTAATAAACCCAAATCGAACGGCGGCATTAATAATAAAACTATCAGAAAACATCAACATCATTTAGATCTCAAAGCACAAAATATGTCCCAAAAGTTAGATCCGTGAGATGATCTATATAAAGGAGCTCCTATTTGAAACTATCACGCTTAAACAAACCTCCAACTTCCTATTCCAGTTATTCCTACCCAGTGACGAATGGCGCCAAACGGTGGAAAAACGGAGACTGGCCTGTACGACCATGACAGATACGCGGACAGCATGTTAGCACGGGAGTGAAAAATCAACGGGGTCACACGAAGAATCATTTATTCCACTCAATCATCCAGTATAGGGGCAGAAGTTTCTACCTAATTGTATAAACTTAATGCAATGATCATTTTGTCCAATCACCAATAGCAACAAGTCGAACAACACACGCCTAACTCACCAAGTTCATTGTTACAATTAAACATACTCCACTTACGGCAGAACTTGCTATCAGTTGAAAATTACAGGCAGTTAACTCCTAATAAGCTGTGGCTTTGAAAACTACCTTTGTGTTTTTGCACTGGCTGAATTGGAGATGGACACAAACCTTCGGGGTTAGTATGCCTGTTAGAATACATGCTAGATGGGAAAGAGATTCTAAGCAGCAGTTGTAAAAGTCCCGTGCGAAACGTATAGCTTAAAATACGTGGTAGCCAAGCACATCAGTATACAGCATGAAGGATGCATAGTTATAGGATGAAACCGCACAAAGTTACAAAAATCTATACAGTTTGGCAAGCCAAGCGTAAAAAGAGCTGATTATAAAGTGAACAAAACGGTCACCAAAGACGCATGTTACTAAGGCACAAACAGTCGTGTAAATAAAACCATGAAACATGACCAAATTGGATTACTATTTACGAGAAACTGAAGACTTTGACGGTAATAACTGAAATAACACCCACATTTGATTAGCTTTCACAATCAAACAAATTTTCGATCGACTCATTTCGACAGAACGTGTTCTCACCTTTCTGGAGGTCAACAGTAGCACACCTCTTATTAGGACCGGAAGTTGGACCCTCCCCATGTGCCACTTGTGAGGCAAACAGATCGGCAGCTGATCGGAAGATCACAAACTAGAATACCAAATAACCATACATAGTTAACAGTTCAACCACATTCGCGTGTGAACAGTTTTCCCATCAACTAAGGAAAAACATATGGCCAAGCGATTCATATTCCTCAATCAAATCGAGACGATCTGCATCACTGAATAAACTAATTTATGAAATGATGTGGGTAACACCACTCTTCCAAACAGGACTAGGTTGCGTATCAGGGATCATGCAAATTGGGTAGTAATACTTTCAAATTGGTGTACACGATAAACCAGATAGGTAGAATACAATAACTCATGGTACGAAGATATTTGATGACGTAAAGGTGATAAATATTTTGTTGATTAATCTGCGGCGTTGAAAGTTTTATCATAATATTCACCATAAACACACAGTAGGACGTCACTTCAACGAATACCATGATAACGAAAAGGCTGTTGTAATACCACCAGAGCCGGCTCGACGGATGTCGACTTGTCAAAGGAGTTGACTGCATTTCTTTATATCCATCTTGGACTCCAACACAACATTAGACTTGTCACTAGTAACACTGAGAGGCCTCAGATCTAACAACGGATACCGGCAAATGGTTCACATCGGCAGGTATTTTGAGCTCATCCTGCGTGTCGTTAACTTAGTGTGAAAACTTACAGCAAAACTGGCTGTGAAAATAACCGCACGGGGAATAGGTTAAACAAGAAGCGGGTGGGAGGGTTACTTGACGCTGACAAGAGTTCGAATGATAAATATGAATTCTTATTGCAAAAACCCGTTATTTCAGAAGATTTTCTAAAAAAGCACACCAAACATCAAAGTACCCTTGATTATGACGATGCATCAGTTGCTCACCAGAGAAACAATAAAACTCAGATGTCAACAGGTGACGGAAGAGAATGATGTCTAAATTTGACAGGCAGATGCAGATATTCTAGTGAAACACTTTATTTGTGGACAAAAGATTCAAAACCATTTAAAAGGGTGTACGTAGCATCCGATACAACTGAAATGCAATCGACAGACAAACACGTGATCGTGACCTTTAAGTCATTACAGAAAAATACAGTGTAATGAGCAAGCTCGTTTTCAGTGATTCATCATCAGACTAAATACATCACAATTAATATAACAATTTTATAAAGGAGCAAAACGGTGAACGAACGATTAATGAGGTCAATCAAATCAATGTCAAACTGTAATCCGGTGCCTACTTGAACAATGGATCTTGACAGAATTGCAGCGTTACTGTTCTACTGGGCTTAGGTATTGTTCAGGCTTTGGAACTGCCTTGGCCAACCACCCAAGATGTATTTAGCCTAATGACGAATCACTGAAAACGAATTTGTTCAGTAAACTATATTTTTAGTCATTACAGAGAACAAAACTGCACTGCTTCCTTTCACGAGTCCAAGTGGAGAATGTCGACAAGGTTCGTGTCGCTATGTTTGGTTGTGTACAACGTTTTGCGCATGCATGAAAGCACGGATGTTCTATAACAAAAGCCGAAAATTTTCGATAAACCGTTTTTCATTGAAAAAAAAAACACACCACGGAACTATCAGTCAAGGATAAAACGAACATGAACACACTCGGCACATGTTCGGTCTACGTGAACAAAGCTCCCGTAAAGTCGTTAATATGGATAGGATCAGCGTAATCGAGCAGTGAAGTGTCACCGTGAATCTCACTGCAGAGGAAGCCATGACAGATATGCAGGTTGTTAAACAAGTTAACTTTATAATGGCCACACTTAAACTAGATGTTAATGATGAAGTACGATAGGCGCCTTTGAGGATATTTGTGGTAGGCTGCAATGTACAACAATCCTGCGCGACTTCCGCTCACAATGTGGCATCCCCTCTTTGGATCTCTATGAAAGTGGAACGAAATTGGTTAAGTCGTACGCACTATGACAGACAAATGATACTGGCTGTGTTGGCACCAGTATTTAAGTGCACACGTCTGGAACGTCGTTTCGTTAGAAAATACATGCCCTCTGCCATGAGTCATATGACGAAACAAGTGGTAATGCGCAGGTCAGACCACAACGATTTTGTGAAGTAATGGTCCCGAAATGAGCTAGAGATTGCATAAAACTTTCTGATCTCGCAGATCCATTAAAACAGTGGTCTACTGAACATGAGTGAAAACACATGCATACCAAAACAAAAAACCGATATAAAAATTGGTTTTCAAATAATTTTCAGGGACAAGTGTGGTAATTTATGCAACAATAAATATTACAGCTGTACAAAAGTGCGACCTGCGTAAAAACAGTTCACAAAAATGCAAACAGGCCGCTAAAAGAAACCTGGAATGCACAATTTGATCGTTAACGTCTTCGTCTTGCCTTCCACTCGGAATACTTTTGCTGCGCTGCGTCCAACATGCACTCCAGATGACCTGTCACACGTGATCTACATGGCAGCGAACCAAGCGAACTCCGATTCCCACTCACACAACTGTTAGATGAGTTTAAAGCAGACAAACTGGAATCTTGTTTCCCACCCAGACAGGAATCAAAATTGGCTGCAAACTGTGCGACTTTGGTGGTTCTAAAACGATTCAAACTGTTCGCAATGCGTTCCAACTTTTCGGTCAATTGTGGGCTGGTCACGGGAAAACAGGCCCAGAAGTGACGCAAAAGTTCAGCCGCACTGGCATAAAGCAGAGACAACTCACGAACTTGTTCTGGACTAAGTATAGCAGGTCCACGATCTACATCGCCATTGGCCGAGGCAGACTGACGGCCTGACAGCTGTGCTTCCGCCTGTGAACAGCGGAGCGAGCGCGAAGTGTCAATTGGAGGACGACAACCTGATGCCAACGCTTCCCCGGTCTCTAATCGGTTCGACCGAACGGATTTGAATTCATCCACACTTTGACCTCCAACCAGGCACCCACCAGGTGACACATCGGCTAACGCCATTTGAGCATCAACAGAGGATAACACAGATGTATGAGGTTTTCGTTTGGTTTGGTAAGCGGTAGACATGGATGCCTTGCAGTTGCGCAGTGCGTCTTCAAGCTGGCTGGCGGAATAAGAGGACGATGCTTGTCGAGTAAGTTGATTGGAGCGATTTGTTCCGTTGGAAACTGCTGAATCTTTGGATGTTGGGCCTTCAAGATAATCGTTGACGCTGGTTAAATCAAGTCGCATTTGTGGAGGTTCCGGATCGCTCACCAATTCCGGTCCATAAACCTGTTCTTTAATCGTTAAACTCCCATGGGCGTTATGCTCAAGGACACCTGAGTGGGGTTGGACGGTAGGTTCAGTGATTTGGGTTACGGAAGCCAGACCGCTCGCAATATCGTTTGTTCCTAATGATTTAAGAACAAGAATAGAGTGACTGTTGAAGCGTCGTAGTAACAACTGATTCGCAGATAAATGAGACGGTTGGTTGCTACTCTCTCCGGCGTTCGGCTTCAATTGCGTATCACTCGTGCACGGACCCAACTCGCAGCCGTACCCGGTGCCCAAATCATGATCCGACAGACAGTCCAGATCCAAGTGTGCAGTTATCCGACTGCGACGAGACCGGCGCATTTCACTTTGCAACAGACGTTCATCCGACACTGCACATTCGGCGAAAATATCTTCCTTCGGCAACTGAACGCGATCCCTAAAAAAGCGAATGTAATAAGACGTGCTACAGGCTACCGACGAGGAAGCAGGGATTAGGTAAACAGTGAGCGCACAAGTGACACTACTCGTTATGAGGATTAAAGAAGGGTTGGACACATTCGACATGGATGAGACAGAGGGGGAAAATCCACGATTTTAAGTTGAGAACTTGGTCTCACTATCGTCCGCGCTACATCAACAGAATCGATTAAAAGAATGAAAGTATAAGCATATATTGTCACCGGATACATCTAAATGGTTGGGCAGACATGTTTGCATATTCCGGTCCAATCAATCAAACAATGGGAACAGCATGTTTAGTACTTTCAAAAAGTATACTGACAATCCAAAAATAGTAGCCGCATTTGTTGGAACATGACTGTGGCTCACTAATGACGTTATTCAGTTTTTCGTTGCAGACAGTCATATGGACATCTATGTTATGAGTTTCCCCTACGTACTGAGAAGGCTGGATTACGTTTCCGTTTTTCCGGAGTTGGGAGCAATCCATCAATTGAGACAAGAACGGTGCCTCCAGGACGATCACGCGTTGCCACTGCTGCGATTGGCAGAACGAGTCAGCGGTCGGCTGCAGGCGTTCAGAACGTATAGTGATACGCCAAGCGTATGCGCATTGCAAGTGAATAAATGAAGACACTGAGTCGTTGGAGGTTTAGAGTTTTCATAGAATATAGTAAGGTAACGGTACAATCATGCCATGAAGCCAAATATGCGGAACGTAAGGCCAGTAGCAACCTGATTCACACATGTTTATCCTCCTAGGTTAACGTGGTGAAGATCCACTCGATTCACTGCTTATCCAAACCCGACACAATAGAAGATCTAACAGGGAGCCAATCCAAACGTCGCGTTAAAGATACTACATCAGGATTGGACGAACAGTCTCAATGTTACGCCTTCCGTTATTCGCTAATTTCTTTGTTCTGCATTGCACCAATTAACTTACAGTTTGTCTCTTGAAAAAGAACTGCTTACTGCAACCAGTAACAGGTCTCCTTATTACTTGCGTGGGAGGTTTCAATTCGAGTACGATTTCTAAGGGCTATTCGAAGTCCCTAATTCCGAGTATTACAGTTAACTTTCTGACATTCCTGAACACACCGACGAATTAAAATAACCTCAGTCGAATAGCCTGTGGTACCAGAAAGAAAGACGGTCTACCACGTCACAATTATAACGTATCGTTAACAAGTGAGCTAATCAAGACGCAATCTATATAGTGATGAAAGTTGTAACGACCAGATCACACTTTCTGTAGTAGTTCTTTGCGTCCAACGTT
>LOND01001921.1:7526-36297 GCA_014220965.1 Paragonimus kellicotti | reverse complement strand
CAAGTGAGCTAATCAAGACGCAATCTATATAGTGATGAAAGTTGTAACGACCAGATCACACTTTCTGTAGTAGTTCTTTGCGTCCAACGTTTATGTACATACGATGTAGTACACAGAAACAAAAAATTCTACACCTAAGAAAAACGAGTATAACAAAAACAGATCATTACTCACAAGCGAAAGTGGTTGAGCGTTCACATATGATAATTCGGTCGTGCCTAATGTGAGGTCAATGGCGCAGTGGTAAACACGGTTGCCTCATGAAAGCGTGGCCGGAGTTCTAGTCCCGGCAGTGGCAAGGATATGCACTACTGACGAGCTCTAATGAGAGCGAAACTCGAGTCTAGTGCTTCTTTTCGAAAGGGGCCGACTGGAAAGTCTATGGGAATGCGACAGCTGCGATCAATTGTGGGTGATGTTCAACTTGAAAAAATATATTGTCTTGCAGCGTTATTGGAAAAAATAGCATTCGCCATAAGAGTGCGTGCGGCCAATACACTTCTCGACTGCTTGACCAACTTTTCGCACTACACTTTCTAACACTACAACACTGACATGAGTAAGAGGTCCCCTACAAGACGAATATTTCTTTAATATATCTACTCCTAGCTGTACATAACGGTGCCACAACCTGAACCTATTTGTCTTGCAACGGCTTCCCACAAAAAATTCATCACTTGACCCACAGCCAGTAGTCAAAGCAAAGATATCGATAACCGTCCATTTGTGAGACTTAATATCGATCGCGTGAGCAATGCAGAATGTGGTTGCCAATGTGTAAAAAGTTTGCTCGGAGTTGACCCTGGGACTCGAGTACTGAGTCGCGTGAATAATGAATAACGAATTTAACGCAAAAATGGGACTGCGCGACAGGTCTACACGAAGTACACATAGTGCTAAGTTGGAGAGAAAAAATAATTCTAGGAAGGAACTGAATATCGGATAACCAAGGGGGAAAATTGAGCCAAAACATCTATTTTGGGTAGGCCTATTGCACAGTTCAATTGCCGTGGTGACTTCAGTATGCACCGACAGCATTATGTAATAGTAACGTTCCACGGCCTACCTCGACTTACAGCATAACAGGATAGTAACCACATTCTGTATCATTCACGTGATAGGAGTTGAGAGAAATAAGAGTGGCCATCAGTCAACAATAAATTGAATCTGAACAGAGAAACTATTCGAATATGGAAATTACGGTGACCGAAAGTAATATAGGAAACATCGAATCCCGTTGTTGAAACGTCGTAGCCGTATGCGAGAACCGAACTCCCTTTTAAATCGTGCAGTGTCTGCCAAGTCGCAGATAGATCCGCCGTAAGAGCGGTCGGTCCTCCTAACAGTTGTACTCCTCGGATATCCATTTCCAGGAGTCCGTACTTAACTGTCATACTCCTCAAATCTTTTGGTGCATGCTTGCGCAGTCATTTTATCTGAATCCAATACCTTTGATTTTTATCAGATCTTCAAACCTTCACGTCGGGATAGTTTGTCAGGACTGATTCGAATTGGTTACAACCAATTTCGATTGCGCAAAAATAGGCACTGATAACCAAGCTGCTCACCTGCTTGACTCAACACCGACCAGGTGAGCAATGCAGAATGTGGTCACTATTACAGCCCAGGCCTGATGGTACTAATACGGGGACATTTCGTCAGTGTAACTGGAAGTTACCAGAACAGTGAGACTCGGTAACAGGCATACCGAAAACAAAAGCTTCGGATCAGTGTTCTATCAGCTACCATGTAAACAATTTCATGAGCCCCACACCAAACCATCGTACTCAGAATCACGGAGAAACGATCCAATCATACGCGAGAAATTTGGACAGACGCATTTTTGCCAACACAGACTTCGTAATTAAATGGCCACAGCGAGGAAAAGAACGAACGAAGCCAGTAACGAACAGTGACTCCAATAAAGAGGCTTTATGTTGGCGGGAATCAGTGAGAACGCAATTTAGTCAGCAATAATTTCAAGGAGGAAAAATTTGTTACGACTGGTTTGTACAAGACATAAATAAACAAGCCAAAATAGCGATGTGAATTAAATGGTGAAAACGTGGGGAAACTGTTTAAAAATAACCGTTCCAACATTATCAGTACACTACGGTAGCTCTGTTAATCAGAAGTTAAAACCGAACAAGCTCCTCAGTCTTGTCAAAAGCTTGTACAGAAAGCTTCAGCAATTGCAACCTGGTTGTTTCCACTTGCGTTCGACAAACAGTCTTTCTATGTTTCCCCTTTGATTCGGATGTTCACATCTGGGCACATAATTGGGGCATCATTCTGGGCATTTATCGGCTAATGCATCAACGTAATTTATTAAGCATGTCATGACATCTAATTTGCTGTGCATAACAAACAAGTGACCCATTCGATGATGAGTTCATCCATCAAGGCAACTCGCAGAAACGGAGTTGGATGACAAACAAGAGAGTCAAGGTAAGATGTCGAAAACCATAGTAACGAATAACATCTATCCTTTGCCTCTGAAAAATGATCGATTCCTAACCCTGCATATTACGCCAGTAGGAAAGCTGAAAAGAACCATAGTGAATATTGACAACGAAAACCCTGGCGCTGTCATCATTGTTGAAGAGACAATTCACCAAGTGAACAGAATGGTGTCAGTTTCCTAAAGAACAATACTGTCAAAGACTTGCAGAGTTTCGGTATTATTTGGCCACACACTCAAGAGACACCACTAAGCACCTAGTAATCTGTAAATGAACGACAAAAAATCACTTAGAACACACAAGTAGTTCTCCTTAAGGCAATCACAAACAGAAAAGATATGAACAGGATAACCTATTATACAACACAATGTCTACCCTCTACAGCGATCGGTTTTGATTCTTCAAAATAGTAACCGTAAGCAGAAAGCCGCACATCATTCGCGTTAGAAAAGAGACTAGGTCCTTGCCAGCAAGCTATGTAAATCAACTAATGAGAATGCCCACTCTTTCCATGAAAAACATCACGCATAACGCTACTGATCAGTTTAAAATCCAAATATGCTAACCGATGAAAATAGTGGGACTGAAAAAATTTGATCCAAAAATCTGCTTCTGATAATTTATCCGGGACCAATTCCCGATGACGTTGGCGGACGGTCGGGTAAGCCCGGAAAATAGCATCGATCGTCTCATGTGTCAAATTGTATTTGATCCCGTTAGCTCCATCAGCCTCAGGTTTAATGTCACTAAGCAGATAACTAGGAACGCCAACCAATTGTGGCTTGTCTGCCAGCTGGAAACTTCTGGATATTTGTCCAGTAGGTGTGGAGTTGCTTGAATAGGACTGCACTGCAGTTGCGGTCGTGTTTGCCATGGTCGACGGTGCGCGCGAGTCAGACTTGCGTTGACTGACTTTGGCCGAGGCCGCATTGGTGGTTGCAGCAAGGGTTGTATTCGAAAATTCCGGTCTGGCCCAAAATTCGTCAGAGCTCAAAATCCCAGTCACTACAAGTTCTTTGTACAAGGCCAGAATTTCGGGATTCGATCCAAGCAGTCTAAACTTTTCTTGGAGTTCTGAATGTGCCTGAGGGAGTTAAACAAAATGTGCCGTTTTTGATTAGGATTTTTTCATGAATGGGCCCCAAAAAAAAACACGACTTATCAGCATTCGAGCGAGAAGAGTGTAAAGAACGCCTATTAGAAAGCAACGATAAACAAATTGCTCAGTTCCAGCCAGGTGAGGGGACCTAACGAACACTAGGAACAAATCGCAGCAACTATGAAAACTTATTGTGAAGAGATGTGTTCCGAAGGAGCTGTGCAGCTGTGACAGAAATGGATTTCTATCACGTCGATAAATTTAAACCTTGCTTAACAAGCCTTCACAGATGCCAGCCGTAGGCTATCGAACATGATGACAACGTCGAGAACATTAAACAAAAAGCTTGCCCGCAAAGAACTCGCTCAGCATCACTTGGTTAAACAGGATGGAAAGAGCCCTTCCTATGGCGGGAGAAACAGCGAAGGGGTTTTTTTTTCTGATCCCCCTGGTTTTAAACTGACCGTCGATGTCGGGGTGCAGGTGAGACCCTCGCAAAAAACGTGGGTTTCACTCAATCGAATAGCCGAATCGCACCGACTGAACAAGTGAGCTGAATATTTTCAAGAACGGTTCAGCCGGACCACGCAGACGACGGGACCCAAATGACCAGTTACTGCGTTCCAGATGGCCTTCCGTCCGAAGCAGAAGTGGCCCTGGAACTTAAGCTATTGATGTGTAACACGGCTACTGGACCACATTTCCCTTCTGTTTCGCTTTTCAAGGATGGTGAGAAAATGTTGATATTAGGACTGACAAAACCCCTTCACACGGTTTGGTAATCTGGAGAAGTACCTGTGGATTGGTTCTTACCAAATTCGGTAATCTTATTTGGTCCCAAAAAAAAGAGGGCGCGAAGTCTGTGACAACCACAGAGGTAGTAGTCTAGTGTCTGTTGTAACATTTTCCGTCAGGATTCCTAATAGAGACGGCGACAACTCACACATTCTTGACTTACTCAACACTAACAACTCGTCAACGTAGAAAGTAACCAGCTCCTTCACAAATGGTTCACCACACCACCTTCCCACTAACTGTATTTGTTTGGACATTAAATAAGTCTGTAAACCCATCTAGTGGAACGTTCCAGTGCTACTCCTGACCGACTGAAACGGGACGCGCGACCCTTTGTCGCATCTCTCTTCCACATTTCTCTCTTCTCCGGACTCTCACTTCGTCGCAGATAACTAACAATGACAGGCAGGTGTAACACTCCAACACATTCACCAACACTCCCACCCTCCCCAGTAGACTGTGATCCGTACCACTCCTGTGATTTTTTGATGACCTATTTGACACGTTATAATTTTCATATATAACTAACAGATTGCCCCCTGATGAAATGAGCCCACTCATTTTCTATTTTTGTAAACGTACCCTCTCGCTCGGTTCTGCCCCCGTTAATTACACCAGAAACGTTTCTATAAACAACGGTGCTTTCAACCCACTTTTTCCACTCGTTTGGACTTTGATGCAGCTCAGAACGTCTACCACTGAAGCTTCACCAAAGATGGCGCCCTACCTACATTCCGCCTATTTTGAAAGAGGACACGAAGTACGAAACAACCTTCGCAAAAGTCTGGAAATTCAAAAACCTTCGTCCAGATTCGTTTAGTGCCTTGATAAGTATGTACACCATCTGCTCTGCTAAATTAAACCAGCTTCAAACTTTCGTGATCAACCGGTTCGAAATATTGGCAGAGTACATCCATATAAAGAAATGGATACCTAAACAGAATCTGGAAGTTTCATGACACAATATTAAGATCTTAACGACACTCCTATATCACCAGCTGATGTCATGAAATCATCTTTTATGCATTATTGTCAACAGTACCATAGTGTCAGAATTAATGGCCAACGGTTCCATTTGGAACAACACAGCGAAGAAATTAAAGAAATGGTGCTGTACACTGAAATAACAATATTTCATTCAGATAAAGATGCAAGGTCATGTTGTAATGAAACGCTCGTACTATATTTTCAAACCGAACACTACTTAATTCCAAAAAATACTGACGCACTATGAACGAGGGAAATGAAAAGGAGGAGGCGGAAAGAGAAACAATCCAAATCCCTAAGGATTTGAAATTTCATCTTCCAGAAGCTGCTTGTAAAACATATCCCGTGAGAATTGCAATCTTACCGTTTTTATGGAGTATCTGAGACACACAGAGCGTCTGCACCATCGAGGTTAATGTTCTTCCTTATCAAGAAGTTGTGCAATGGGTTTCAGAACCTTTGAAACCTCTAATGAAACATATACTTAAGCACAATCCTAGGGACTTTTTAAGTTGTGATGTTACTAAAGATGTGAACGTAGGGAATAGAACAGTGCTATTTGGACACAGCGTCAGTATTCACAAACGTCTCACTCTTTGAACACGTTGACAACATTCATTCTCACCAAAACGACATTGGTAGTACGCTGAATAAACCTAACTAACTGATTCTTCGATTAACCTATGACGTCATTTCGGACAAAAGGACGGCAAAGCGATGAGATGACCACTTGGTCCTATCATTGCGGACATCTTTGCCTTGAACGTGAAGGTGAGCGTTTGAAGAATCCGGTTTGTGAACTGTATTTTCAAATGCGGAGGTAGATAACACGCTTATAGCGTCCGACACGGCATCCGGTATATCGTTTATCTTACAAAAGTTTAACACTGGTCATCCAGGTACGAAATTTATCTCTGAAACAGAAATCGGCGAAACGATAGCCTTTGTAGATGCCGTCACAACGAGACTGGACCTTGACGTGGTGTGACGGCTTGCGCATCTCGATGACCTATTGGGCTAAACTGGACGGTGTGGTCACCACACCGATAGAGTCACTCATACCAGGCAGGCCAATGGGTAGAGGTCTGACAAACCAGTCTCCTGGTCCTCCAGGTTGGGGTTGGAAGAAGGATTAGCACTTTTTCCGGAAAAAAGTACCAGTTCTGGTACATTGCCACCCAACCGCTGCCTTGCGGTACAGAGCTTTTGAGCCAAAAGGCTTTGGTTGAGAACCCTAATCGTTCGCCTGTCTCGTCATCATCATCATCATCATAGACAGCAATACATCAGTGGTTCACACTGATGCTTAACTGCCAAACAGGCCTCCCCCGTCCCTTGCTTAGACCTAGAATGCGAATTAATATAGGTGCCTTCAACGTTCGCACGCTAAAACAGATAGGTCAGCAAGCCGCTCTCGCACGAACGTTAGACTCGTTGCATGTCGATGTCTGCTGTATCTCGGAGACTAGAATCCATGACAGTAGTCAACGTATGGAACTAACAGCACCCGCATTGTCTACCCGATACTGGTTATACACTTCGGGTGACTCCACAGCCGCTGTTACAGGTCAGGCTGGAGTAGGTATAGTCCTCAGCACGACGGCCGCAGCCGCATTAGTAGATTGGATTCCTGTTAACAGTAGACTTTGTGCCGTCCGCTTGGCAGGTTCTGTTAAAACCAGCTCTAGACGCAAAACTTTCAGAAATTTATTCATTGTGTCTGCTTATGCTCCTACTGACTGTAGTGACATCGGCGTCAAGGACGCATTTTACTCGGATCTGGCCACTCTCCTTCGGTCGACACGTGGCTCTGATATAGTCGTTCTGGCCGGAGATATGAATGCCCTTCTCTGGAGCTTGAGGGTCGCGTTTATCAGACAACAGTGAGGGCTCAGAGTAGAGGACGTGAACCGTCTTCAGGTATTTGACCACCGATGTCTGCGTTCGATCGCTCGTATCGGGTGGCACCAGCGAGTAAGCAACGAGGAGGTTAGGAAGCGGGTGTTTGGCACTGATTGTCAAACGAGTTCTTTTGTTCAGTCACTACATTTGCACAGACAAGTTAGGTCATGTACTAAGGATGCCAGCTAGTCGTTTGCCACACCGAGCACTGTTTGCCGACGCTGCGGCCGACTGGCGCAAGGTGCGAGGTGGACAGATGATGACCTGGCGTAGACAAATGAAATCGTTCACGAAGGGGTTGGTCACTGTAGGTCGGGTTCGTCTCCCGGGCTGGGGCCCTCGCGACTCACAGAGTCGGTGGCTTGAGACGTTAGGTGAGATGGCGGCTAATCGAGCTCAGTGGCGTGAATGTTGTCGTTGTTTGGCCGAGTTGTCTGTGAAGTGAGTGCACTTAATGACGCGGGGCAGTGAAAGCCGTAAGGAAGCTGTCTCGCTGATGACGCCTTACTTTCACTTACAGCTCGGTTGTTTGTTTGCAAGGTGTAGGCGCCTTGATGTTGTATGTTTGAATATAGACGTAGCTATTTTTAGTAGTTAGGTCCCTTCTCCTCCCTTCTTTTTTTCTTCTCTCTTCCTATATAGGGTTTTCTCTCCTCGCGTTTGTGTGGCATCAGTGTGAACTACTGATGTATTGCTGTCTGTGATGATGACGATGATGTGGATGTCTTACTACGACAGGATAGTGAACGACTGGAACGGAGCGAATATCGGAAATCACACGTAGAACGGCCGACATGCAAATTTCCTGAATCCTTTCCTATCAAACAAAACTAATTTGGTAAATTGCATGGCTCACAGAGCGAGGGCGACCTAGAGCGCAAGTAAACACCAGGAATAAGTTAAACTGGTTTATGGGGTGTTACGTTGCTCGTCATATGAAAGAACGAAAGATTTTGCACATGTCCGTTGTAGTTTTTAAAAAAAACTGTTCTTCAGAGTTAGCCCCAAAAGAAGAAGAGTTTGAAATAACAAAGCGATGCTTATAGAAATGTAAAGAAAAGGCGCATTCAGCAGTTTTCTTTGGGTTTGCCTTCAAAAAAGACGCAGTCATGATTCAACTAGTCTCAGACAAATTAGCCCGTCAGTCTGAATAGGTTGTCCCATTCCAGTTTACGTGCGTTTGTATTGTTAGGCATACCGGACGTGCGAAGAGATCATCCGGACGCATCACTGAGAAATACCTAAACTCTCTCAACAAAGGTACCGTCACAACCGTCACCGGTGATAGAGAGTGAGAACGTAGTTGGCACCAAGCATGCGTTTTCGACTATCCTTAAAAAAACCATCGGCAATTAGCACAGACATTAGAATGACACTCGTATTTACTGCAAAAGCAATCAACAACCGGTCTCTAAGACCTGAACTGTGTAACCAAAGAGAACTAATCAGGCCCCCTACAGTGTCTGTGGTCAGGCGAACGATCCACTCTGTACATAATCCTTGTTCTTTTTTTGGGACAATATAAGTTCTCACAATTTTACTTTACCAGTTTCCCCGTGAACAACTCCCCAACTGAATTACGCCATGACCATTCTGTTCTGTTGTGTACCTGCTTGCCTGACTGTCCGACCCATGTAATACGCTAGCGTTATACGACGGACTGCTGATTATTAGTCCTGTTGTGGTTACTGATACTAAGCCCCAATCATCTAATCAACGGTCTACACATTTTCTCATACATGTAAACGCCACAAATGGACTGTCGGAAAGAAATACATTCAGAATTTGTTTTTTTTTCACAAGGCTCAGTGAGTGTATGGTACAAATAACGCCTTTCATACGATAAAGCTAAAGTAACAAGCTGTTTATTTGTCTCCAAAATCACCACTGTGTCTTAACCACGTTCTCAAATAACCTCCTTATTCATCATTCGTGATGAAGCTGTGAATTTGCTCACTAACTGTCATGGGGACAAGTATTTCCACGCTAGGACTAACGAAACATTCTTACGAAGCGTTATGATCCTACACGAGTATTACAGAAGTCCACAGACGAACCACCACTACTCACCTTGTTTACCGACGACCTCTCAAAAATGGTCAGTTCCCCGCTACTGTTCTACGCCGATGATCCTAAAAGACGAAAAACCGTAACCTTACCTGAGGACCAGCTTCTGCTCCAACGTCCGGTCCTGCTGGATGTGTCAGAAGAAGCCTGTCCCCAACCAACGATCTCAAATGTAAAATCTCGCGTCTGTCACAGTCCCTCTTTTTTTTACCACATAACTTATGTGCACCTATAAACGATTGCATCTGAAAAGAACCTGAACAACACCGTCGCAAAATATCTCAAACCTGAAATGAACTATGATTTAATGGCGCGAACAACAAACGTCACATCTAGCCAGCTCACAGAGACCACACAGAGACCACACAACGCCATCCCTCTTCACAACCACTTATAAGTCGTACATTAGATTCATTCTTGAGGTGATCATCAAGGCATGTATCTCCATGGTTAAGATCACCTTATTATTGGATCAGTTCAACGCCGTGCATTAAAAAGAGTCTGTGACCAGTGCAAGCGAACCTACCCAACAAAAGGTAACTGTTCCAAGGTACTCCAACATGCTTGAAGGCAACTGAGGAGGATCTCATCCAAACATATCGCACCCTAAACGATCGCACACACACCAAGCAGAACCTGCTTCAGAAGTCATGCTCCAGTCATCTCCATGGACACAAACTTAAATTAGTTCACCAACGGGAACGGCTGCTATGCAAGCACTTCTCCTCCATAAGGGTGTTCCCACTGGAACGCTCTTTTGGGCGTAAAGTGGATATGCTTATGCTTAAGTTCCGGGGATTCTACTGAACTCTTTCCAAGATCAAATGTACTGATTCTACCAACCGAGGAACCGCCAATTAGAAAAAGCACAGTGCGAACCAGTTAGGTTTACATGCGACCACTCAGTATGTACAGTGATTGACACTTGACTAACGAGTAACTGAAACAGCGGAATGCAAGCTAACTGGTAATATCCTCTTTTTTCTAGACTAACTTCAATTACTCAATCTTACAAACGGCAACGCTCCCTGATCTTTCAGCCAAGTGTAGGTACTCCTCAGTCCTCAACAGAACTGGAGAACGTACCAATGGGCCCTAATAAGTCTCCTCCAACAGAGATTGCTCGCGAATCACACAATGAAGAATAGTATCCCTAACGACGTCACGCAGTGGGAAGGAGCGGACTCCCGTATCTGGCCATTGGACTTCTGTTAGTGAACAGTGAAACAAAATAACGTCCTCAAAACGTCCTGGAGCGAAAAGCAAGAAGACACCGTCTCATTAACCACCCTAACATTAACTAATGAACATTTTGTAATTAACTTATTGACTGGCCGGGTGGTACTACTTACTACACATATCACTGGATAAGCGGAAACATGTTACTGTCGATCCTTCCCCTATTGTCTTATTCAATTTGGCACTCATATCCTTACAAACTGCCAAAGTCGGCGATTACCCTACAGGCCCAATGACAGATGAAGCTAACCAAAGTGAAACTGATTAGGTGAGTTACATCTCTTACTACCCCGTTTCCGGTTTCTCTCGCTTCTCACGTAGACCTCAGCGAAACTGCTCTCGTCCGAACATTAGATGCATTAAAAACCGACGTCTGCTGTATTACCGAGAATGAAATCCAAAACAGTAGTCAACGTGTCGCACTAACAGCATCCACATTATCTACCCGATATTGCTTGCACGCCTCGGGTGACTCTACGACCATCGCTACCGGTCAGGCTGAAGTAGATAGGTGTTCAGCACAGTGGCTGTGGCCGCAGTAGTAGATTGGGTTTTAGTTATTAGCAGACCTTCTACCGTTCGCTTAGCTAGATCCATCAAGAATAGTTCTAAATGTCAAACATTCAGAAACCTTTTCGTCGTCTGTTTATGCTCCGGCTGAGTGCAGTGACATAGGTGTCAATGACGCCCCTTAATCGTATCTGATTGTTTTCTTCAGATCGATACATAAGGCTGATATAAGAAATACGACCAGATATATGAACATCCAGGTCAGCCATGTCGGTGAGACTGCGTCTCCTTTAAGTGGCACATTCGGACTAGTAGCGGACTGCTCAGATAATGGTTGGTGACAGCTGAGAATGTGCGCCCAGCACACTGCTTTTAAAGTGCACTAAATTCAGATATCGCGTGCACCAGTTTTCCTTGGCTCCCCCCTCCGAATCAGACCTGAGGTCAGGTAGACCACAAAGCTATTGGATAAGGCTGACTTAGTTCCATTTAAGACCGCGGTCCTTATTGGAGAAAACAATTAGATTCAAGCCAAGCGTTAGTACGCTGTCGTTTTGTGTTTATGATTCAGCCCGTCACTCACGAAATACTGGAGAAATGTCTCCAATAAACAACAGATCCCGACGTGGTCCTCGGAACCGACGGAGGACCAACGGAGTTCGACTACGCTGAAATTTAAACGCTCATGTTACTCTATTTGGCGGTCAGGTTTATGAACTGCATCAACCCGGAAGGCTATGCTGATCAGGACTCCAGTTTATCCAGGTGAAACCGATGTTAAAAAGGCCAAAGAGAAGTAGTAACACATAGGGCAGTTGCACTCATGAAGTTGTATATCACACTACTGACCGCTTAAGGGTGATCAGGTGGTGAAGTAAGATTCTGTGGGCATACTGAAGAACTAATTTCTGACTGTCGCATTGATGTCATCCGATTAGGGAGATGTCCACTTGCTTTTGAAAGCAGAGTGTGTAATACGTGCACGGCATTTCGCTTTATGGATCACAAAACTCACTCGTTGGTGCGGAAGATGCATACAGATTGTCGACATGCCACTACGGTTGACGTCGTCAGTTGGCTTGTATTACAGGGGCTGACTATATGGGCAATGTAACAGTTCGTCAGAGCGTATTCGGGGAATGTGCAAATCCGTGATCTATAATCTAAGCAGCAAAAATGTACTCTTCGCTTGTTGGGCCACATACTAGTTATGTCAACAGAGCGTATGCCGCACCGTGTATTGTTCAGTGTAGCTGCTGATGGTTGGAAGAAACCAAAAGGTGGTCAGGCGACGACGTGGTCATAAGCTATGAAAATATCGGCCGTTACACTGCAACACAGTTGGTAAGCGCCATCTATCCGAATGGGAAGTTCGCGACCATTCACAGTGCTGATTAGAGACACTCGCCAAGATGGCAATGTGTCGCGGTCAGTGGACAACCAACATCTGCAAACTCGCTGACTTCTTTCTCATGAAACTCAATTGTCCTTGTTTGTTTGCTTTCTTTCCTATCTTTTTCTTCTGTAAGCATTTAAACTTATTTACCGCTGTGCCATCTCGAGGACCATTGTCAGAGCCAACGGTAGCCCGAGCCATTGCGCTCACGGATAGGGCTGGAAGCTGAAAAGCATTGTGTGGATGGTGACTATACTGAGAAAAAGATGTTATTTTTTACGCAGTTATGCACTGGTAAGTGCTCTGTATATAGTTCGGAATGTTCTTCGCAACCTGAAAGTGCGAAGTGCCCCAGCAAGACAACTGTTGATACTCAGATTTAGTGCTCAGTAGTGAAGTTATGGAGGTTTACGAATGGTTATGTACTTAGGAAAATGTAACGACAACGGCGGAGGTATGGGCACTGAAACAGGATATCGCACTTGCAACACTAGGGCGGTATCCGGCAATCTGGTTTATTTTGCTGAAGCTAAGGGGTCGCGTATATAATAAAATTGTGGGGGTTGTGCTACTTTACGGCTTAGAAACCTGGCTGTTCAAAGAACAGGACGTTAATCATATTCAGGTACTTGACTACTGCTGTCTGATTTTGAATCGCTCGCACCGAGTGGCGTCCAGAAATATGCAACAAGGAGGTTGGGAAGTGGGCATTTGGTAATGAGAGTTATTAGAGTTCTTTCGTTAAATCTTCAATTATGAACACATTAAGGTTGTTAAACTACGTATTCCGGAGGTCAATTGGTCAGCAACTGGGTGGCGCAAGATGTGACGTAGAGACGATAGCGTAGCAGAGAGAGATGAAGTCATTAATCGAAGGAGTTAATCATTGTAGGTCAGGTTCGCCTACCAGGCTGGAGTTTTCGTGGCCAACAAAATTATTGGTCGAAGGCGTTAAGTGAGGCAATGGCTAGTGGAGCTTAGGGACACGAATGTTTCCGTTGCTGGCCGAGTTGTATATGGGGTAAATGCAAATAATGGTGCGGGGCAGTGAAAACCATAAGGAAACTGTCTTGCACATGACAGCTCACCCTCACTCGCAGTTCCGTTCTTCGACCGCAAAATGCAGGCACCTTGATGAATTTTTGAGTATGGACACAGTCGATTTCAGTCAGTAGGTTCCTCTTCTTTCCTCAGTCATGGCGTGCCCTTCTCTTCATAGATGAATGGCAACTAAACATCAGCGCAAACCACCGATGTGTTCCTGTATTTGAAGATGATGACACTACTTCACAACATTTCAGTGGGTGTCCGGTGAAGACGGAGGTCTTACTTACTCATCACCCTATTAGTGAATGACCAAACCGTTCTTTTCTTTGTGATACCACGCACACTCCTGTATTACACATAACAAATACACATACATCCATTCGTTTTGAATTATTAGGTATATATATATATATATATATATATATATATATATATATATATATATGACCAACAATGTGGGGGAGACAGCAAACAGCTGCACACATGGGAGCACGAGCATGAATTAGCGATGCGAGAGCCGATCCTAGATCACAGCTACAGCACCACTGCGCAGACATTACTCACGAGGTCAACACGGATCATAAGAAAGTGGTTGCACGAGCGAAACTGAGAGAAGAAGGGATTGTACTGGATGCTCCCTATTCGGAGAATTCATTGAATCGACAGGTGGAGATAAATAGCCACCACGTTATCACCGTTGATACTGAAGCGAAAGAGCGAAGACAGACTGACGAGCGAATATGGTGAGTGGTAGGACATCATCCTTGCACTTATTTACTTACTTGACAACGGATCCTAGTGTGAAGTAGAAACGTCATAGTGAGGCGTATACATCGATCATTGTGTCTGTTCTACTTAGTCCAAATAACTACGTACACAAAAATCAAAACAAACAAATATTCGAAGACATTTGGCCTATTGAACAGTATAGTAAATATCAAAATGGGGGCAAGCTACAGAGATATTACAGCTAACACACTTACTTTATCTTTGAATTTCGGCAGAAGGCTCTGTAGCATTTCTTTTACACTGTTGCGCATTTCCAACTGTTTTTCCCTTCCAGCCGGGTCAGAGAACTGAAAAGTAAACGACTCTCCATTGTGCATCAACAGCTGTAATTGCACTTTTTCTTTTTGATCAGGGCTGATACGCTGAACCCTAATGTCCTCAAAGGCTGCACTTATTCGGAAGGTATCAGATGTCTGGTTACGCCACGCGACACGTCCAGAGTTAACGTACAGCGTTCCATCAACCTTTTTGTACCGAACGTGCTTGACCATAAACAAGACATCCTCCTTCTGTGTTGACATTTTGGTCATAACCAATGGCTGCAGCTGAAAACGCTAAGCAAGGCACACAGGTAACATTCACTGGCAAACAGTCGAGGCGTGTTACACGACTTTGAGTAGAAAAACAAAAGCACATTCAATGTTCACGGGGATCCGAAAAACAGATGGACCTGAAGACTTGCGTTTTCGTGTGGTCCGAGTGTTATAAAGCCGGTGACGCCTTGATCACGGATGATAGATGGCTTGTTGGAACGCAGTATGAAGAAAGTGCAGTGACACTGCTGCAATAAAAATGAAACAGGGGTCACAACAGTAGCATCGAACTGAACCAAATTCCAATGTGGCTCCTGAGGAGTTTTCGTCGAAACGTATTGGAAAGTTTTTTAAAGCAAGGATGAGGAGAAGAGAAACTTAGTTAACAAGGTAACTTAAGAAACAAATATATTTCGGAGTTGCAAGAAAAAGGGATCTGACCTATTCGGCTACATTAACGTGACGATCAGGCTTATGTGCCGTTTTTACTCAAAGGGCTTGCTGACCAGGATTCCAGTCTTTCCAATCCCTCAGACGAAAGACAGTTACACTCATGGATTGTATGTCGCACTACTGACCGCGTAGGAGTGCTTAGGTAGTGAGGCACGATCCTATGGGCATACAGCAGAACTATTTTTATGGTTGCGGCGTTGCTTGCTGTCATTTGATTGAGGAAGGAGGAAGTTAAAGCTACCGTAAAACAAGACAGCACTTCTAAAGCCGAATGGCTGACTGCGAGTGCCGGGGAATTATCCAAAACGGTCGAGAAACTTTCCGTATTACTCAAAAGCCTGGTTTGGCATCGAATACGCGGCAGCGATCACAACCGGATAGCACTGTCTTATTCACTGCGATCTAGTGTTAGGCAAGCCTCCCGTCGCCGAGTGAATGAGACGGCTAAGTCAGTGACTTCAAGTAGGGTCCTCCAAGTAAACCTTCTTCAACGACATAAACGACCCGGAAGTATCAGAAGTTATCGTTGATTTAACAGAACAAACCACTTCTTTTCATTTTCTTCGTCCCCTGCTGTTAATTCTCCACGTCTCAAGCCAAGATAATCGGTGAACATTTGGGCTTTTGACGTCCACACTCTTCGACAAATAGGCTCGTAAGCTGCTCTGGCGAGCTCTCTCCAGCATGGAACTAAATGTGTGTCATGTCTCCCAAACGTGCCCTTGCGACCTCGGCATTGTCATCCACTTGAACTCCCCCTTAGATAATGCTATGGGTTGGCGCTTTTATTCACGCTCTTGTGACGGTGAAGCCGGGTCTAGCAATCAAGATGGAGAAGGGATTGTGCAGAGTCCTAAGGCAGAACGGATAATGCTTGACTGGAACCTAGCAAATGGTCACCTGTGTGCAGTCAGACTTAGCAATTCAATCAAAGTCGGTCGAGAGAGACCAGAAAGACGTTTTTATTGGTCACATCTGCATATTCAAATATACCCGGAGATTTCATCAGAAGTCAAAACGTGGCGAACAAGCTCGTTTTGTGTCATCTTCAGGCCAAATACAACACAATAAATATGAAATTTGTTGTCAAGTCTGGATTTTGTGGAACCTAATACAGTGTGAATCTAGTATCATTTGGGGATTATGGACATGGTTACTGTGGTACCGTGTCAAGTGTTCCAACGACGGCAGGCCATGGTAACTTCAGTGCGTGAACAAGACTTCTGCGCACACAGATTAGGGTTTCGCAGCCGGATTCCGATCGCCTCCGCAGCAGCCAAGATACGACATTTCACACCTCTGGTGTGAACACGGGTGACACGGTAGATCGGCTTGAATGCGACATCCACATTGACTCTGTGACCAGTGTCAAGTAGGTGGGTCAAAATTTCATATTTATTGTGTTGTATTTGGCCTGAAGATGACACACCGAAAACGAGTTTGTTCGCCACGTTTTGACTTCTGATGACTTCTGCATATGATTCAACAGATAATATTTCGGACGCCGTCAATAACGCCTTCTGCGATATTCTCTTTGACTCTCTGAGACAACTAAACACTCGGGCATCGTTGTGCCTACTGGCGATATGAATGTACAACTTAGTCGTATTCCTCCAGAGGAGAGGTAGCTATGTGGCACGTTTAGAGTCCATGTGCCACGCAATGACAATGGCGATCGGCTGTTACAATTATGCGCACCTCCCGTATTACATATCGAGTAGCGCATTTCAGCATAAACGACGGCAATGCGTCAGGTGGAGACCAACCTGTGCAACTGAATCATGGACGCGAATCATTCATGTTACCGTCAGCTACCGGTGGCTCTACTCCGATAAGGATTATCGTTCTTCCCGGAGTAACCACCTTGGCTAAAATCGTGCCGTTGTTCGCTCCAGTTTCGTTTCGTTGTTTGTTCAGAGACCATCTGCTTACATACATGGGGTACTCGGTTAGAAATTGGGGGATATGTGTACACGAAACACTCAGCAAACAGCACTGGCAGTTAAACTTTCCAGATCACAGCAGTGGAGTGACCCAAACGAACACTGCAAAAACCTACGAAGCAATACGAACTTCTTGTGAAGATCTCTATTCCAATGGGGCATTGCAGATACGAAGGGAGTGGATTTCGGCTAATTTAACAGAACTTATGAACAAACTTCGACTGAACCCCACTAACTCGGAATACGACAGACAGCCCTGAATTAAAACACCAACTTACAAAACGTCAGTGTACGGATGGTGAGGCCTACTTGTCCAAACCAGCCAGAGATGTGGAATGAATTTTTATCAGAAAATATCCGGGTGCTGTCCTTCCTGAGTAGTGGTTACGCTGGTCTTAATGAGGTCATATGTGGAAAAAAACATGGCCCACGAATTCCCAGCCTGTCGCAGAGAATTGACACATGAGCTGAGCACTGAATAGCTCATATGGTCTAAGCCAGCTCACTTAGTTATGGATGACGGAGAGTGTGTGGTTAGTCGGGACATTCCCTAGGACTCTCCGTCAGAAAACGAGGTGGTGTCGGGGCTTATAATACTGAAACGTGATAAAGCTCCAGGTAAGGACCTTCTTCCTACAACATTTTTCAAAAGCAGCGGTGGAAGATTGTTGTCTGGACTAACAACGCTCCCATATTAGGCACGGGAAAATGAAGAGGTGCATCATGAATAATGCTCATCAATATCCCCATTTCCGAAAAAAGTACCAGGTCATCAGATGACGACCACAAAGGTACTAGCCTTGTCACTATTGCATTTAAGATGCGCACCAGTCTCTTAATGCGGCGGCTTCTGAAGCACAAAAAACCATACGAAAGAAAATCAGACAGGTTTCCAGTGTGGTCACGAGCACAACGATCATACCTTCACACCGGGACAGATATTGGAGCATTGACGCTCATTTCCTCAGCCGACGGTAGTGGGAATTTTTGACCCAAAAGACACTTTGATTTGTCGGTGCGTGTTCAGGGAATGTATGAGTCCGCGATCTATAATCTAAGCAGCAAAAATGTACTCTTCGCTTGTTGGGCCACATACTAGTTATGTCAACAGAGCGTATGCCGCACCGTGTATTGTTCAGTGTAGCTGCTGATGGTTGGAAGAAACCAAAAGGTGGTCAGGCGACGACGTGGTCATAAGCTATGAAAATATCGGCCGTTACACTGCAACACAGTTGGTAAGCGCCATCTATCCGAATGGGAAGTTCGCGACCATTCACAGTGCTCATTAGAGACACTCGCCAAGATGGCAATGTGTCGCGGTCAGTGGACAACCAACATCTGCAAACTCGCTGACTTCTTTCTCATGAAACTCAATTGTCCTTGTTTGTTTGCTTTCTTTCCTATCTTTTTCTTCTGTAAGCATTTAAACTTATTTACCGCTGTGCCATCTCGAGGACCATTGTCAGAGCCAACGGTAGCCCGAGCCATTGCGCTCACGGATAGGGCTGGAAGCTGAAAAGCATTGTGTGGATGGTGACTATACTGAGAAAAGGTGTTGACGTTTATTAAATTGTTCCCGCATCCTTCGAGGGTTCACCCACTTGAAGTTGCATCGAGTCGACACTGGCGAATGATGATGACATCACATATTAGACGCACCTGGCTGAGGCGTGATCGTTTGCATTCAGTTTCATCCTAGTTTCGACAATATTCCCTATGTGGGGTTCGGTGGTGAACACGACTAATTGGGCTGGTCTATAGCCCTCACATTGTTAACTGGTTGACGTGCTTGGTGAGTCCCATTTCCTACCCGAGATTGTACACTGCAGTAGCCGCTGTATAAGGGGTAGGCCCCCCGGTGTGAAGGTTGAAATCAACTACAATGATACAGCGGCAGTCTCGAGCTATGGCGGCCCATTCAATGGCGCCGTGCATTCTTTCGTCCCATTCTGAGGTTACGGACGAGGCACGATAGATGACATCGACGATGAAGCGTGATGAGCGACATCCACTAATATTTATCTACAAGCACCCGTCAAGTGACAGCAGGGCCGGTATTTGTCTATAGCTGTGTGCAATTAAATATTAGTTAAAATTGCTACGCCTCCAGCTTTGCTGATCAAATGACCACTACGAAAGGATAGCCAGGAGGATCTACCTTCTGATCGGATATACTACGTGCTAACGGTGTCTCAATTACACCTGTAATTTTGAGCCTGTTTGCGTCGACGAGCAGTCCCAAGTCCTGCGCTTTGCTTTTTAAAGAAAGGGCGTTAGTAAACATATACTATCAGTTAGTTATGTGCATCTGCGTACCTTTTACGGGGTGGTGTCCGCCTTCAAATGGACAACGGGTAGTTCCTGGGCTAGAATAACATGCAGAATGTGCCAGGTTTTTGACCCTGTAGAGGGTGAGGGGCTATTGACGATCTGTGGCATCCTCGTCATCTTGACCGCACATGCTACCCTGGGAGGTACACCAGTAGCAAACGTTCAGACCTTGGTCTATCTACACGAAGTGAGAGCTCGGGTTGTTGTTCAACGTGTACCATATCTGAAGCACAGTGGATAACATTTTACTGAGAGAACGATGATTCGCAACAGTAAGCAGTACGGGGCTAGGCGAGGGATGCGTTGGATAGACCACGTTCCGTAATCATCTAGTTAAAAATTTAGCTTTGTTCGAATAAGTTTCGACTGGTTGATGTTTGCTTGTGAGCGGGCAGTGCATTCGCACCTCTCAACTCCCCTACGCCATGTACAACCAACTTACAGGTTCTGTTCCACAGAGGATTTGGGCGGTCGTAATACACCGTTCAAGTATCTCTGATCGGTCAAGGTAAGTTAAATTTCGCTCCCAAGCGGAAACCGTTGAGGTTAGGCACTTCATCGATGTCTTCCATTTGACCAAATGTGACATGGATTAGCCGAGGACGCCCGTCTGGACGAAGTCTGCATAGTGTGGGTCTATCTTCCGACCTTAGCTTAAACGGCTCAGAAGAAGATCTCCAATGAAACGGATTATCCGCATCTTTTTGATACAACGACATTCCTTGGCTTTCTGTAGCACTAGTAATAATGGGTTTAAGTCTAATGAACTCAAGACACCGACCACGCCTAGATGTGTTTATGTCCTGCGCTCTGAGCTAGGGAAGAGTTGCGTAATTCCAATATTCGAATTGCGGCTTAGAGTTTTCCTGGTCCAGGCTAGTGGACATTGGAGATGGGGGGCATCAACACGTTGTGACGTAGTCTTACCGAGTTTACAACGTCCCCGCTTAGTGTGTTCAATTGAAATTTATTCACTGGTGATTAAACGGGACGAAGGTCTTCAATGATGTGTAGCCAGGATAAAGTACGGTAGTTTGGCTACATCAATGGCGAATGTTGTAGGAGATAAGAAGCTGAGTGAGTTGTTCGTTCTATCTGTGCCCTGAGTGACCCTATCTAGTTGGCAAGTCATTCGAGGTCTAGTGTGTGAGTCTCAGAGCCTTAAATACCAGTCTGTTGGAAAGTCGGGATCGTACCTACAGTTAATTCAGTAGTTAGAGATCATGCACTTGATAAAGAGCCTATCTTCCAGCACTGCTCGCAAACGTCGGTAGCCGGACTGTTTCCGCAATGTATGCCAGTTAACAAACTGAAAAACCGTGCGGATACGTTAGGCTTATATGACTAACAGGAGTGATAAGGCCAGTAAAGCGCGGAGAAGAAAAAATAAACACAAACGCATTTCAAAAAATGTTAGAACTTGTCAAACGCGAGGCCCAGTGGTGCTCTATGAATTCATGCGATAAAACTGGTTGTGGCGACGGACAGCACGTTAGTGGCAACGGTGTCACGCGGTCTGTTCTTTGGAGGAACGCTGCCTCCCAATGTTCTCAGTCCTAAAACAGTGCCGTTTGGCTTTGAAATAGGCTACTTATTTCCGATTTTTTGGCTCGGAGAGAATCGATTATTGTCATAAATCGCGCAGGCGAAGCATTATTACTGTCTTCAAAGGGTTTAAAACTTCTGCAGTTATTTCAGCGGCACGAAATCTGTCGGAAACTGCGGCAATCTAGGGTGAGAAGAAGTTGCGTGACAACGCAGCACATCTTACACTTCATTCAATTTAGCAGCTCAGCATTTACTCGAGAGACTACAGTGGACTATCGTACATTCCTTGGCAAGTTTTTTTGTGGTAGTTGAGCATCAGTGTGAACCACTGGTGTATTGATGAAGTTCTTCTTACAATCTTTATGACCACACGCTTGCTCATGGCGTTCTTCTGTAGTTTCAAGCTTCCTTCAACATCTACATCCAAAGACTACTTCTCATTAGCTCCTAGCCTAGGAAATACTACTACTTGACACCTTAGCCAGTTTATCTCTCTTACCTCAGCCAGGATTAAGTTGATCTTGATTTCACCCTTTACGTGTATCGTTAGGTTAACATTTTCGCAATGTATCTTGGTCATGAGCTGGTGCGTAAAAGAACTATTTATCATCTATTCTAATAGGCCGCACAAACACCCCACCCATAGATACCTGTGAATTCTGCCGACGTAGTAAAGCAATGGTTTGCGGACTTCTGAGTTATGGATAAACTATGTGACACAGAATTCCCCGTTAGACCTCTACCAACGACTGAGAGACGCACCAACATACACTCTCCGCTACAGCTGCACCATCTGCCGACGCTGCGTCTGTTGAACTAGATGCTCCAACGCCGAAATCCACCTCTCAAGCGAACTTGGTGGTCGATACCAAACAACCAAATGGCAAAAGTCCCAACACTGAGGCTGACGCAGTATCTTCCGGAACTCCGATAACAACCATTACCCATGCACTACTAAATGTTATCCTTAACCGCTACAGACTAATTCTGCGACTTCGGAGAGAGCAACTTCGCCAGCCAATCTCACCGAAACGGTACAATCAACTGAAACAGAAGAGAGGGGTATATAAGAGTACGTAGACTGAGGTACGGCTGCTAAGTCTCTCTAACATACTCATTTATTGCATCTAGTTCCTGTAACCATCAGAGCGCAAAACACAAACACTCCACGTCAGAATGCCTTTTTCCAAATCGACCAGCACAATCTCTTGTATACCGCACCAGAGAGTGAACATCAATTTCAGAAAACAAGATGACCTCACTCACTGACAAAATGCTTGCGGAGCATTCCAGTTCCATCTTAGATTGCGCAAAATCGATCAGGATGGACGACCCTGCCAGAGTTGCATGAATCTCGATAACCACGGGGATGCTGAAGGTATATTATGATTTCGACATGTTCTCAGTAACACCCTGTGGGCCCCGGCAGAGCCAAGTCTGACTTCCCGTGGGTCAGCAGGGACACGCAAAGATTAACTAACTCTAACCTCGATGCACCCCAGTTTGACCGTGTCTGTAGCTTTATAATCCGTGACAACCCCGGGCTGCTTACTACCGACAACCTTGCGACGAGCCAGCACGATATTAGCCAATGGAAATTTGTGCACAGTAGGCTTTATTTCAACGTGGAAGATTGTGCAAACTGACCCACCAAACGACCACCGAGACTCGCACATCTCACCTGTATCCACTAATGAGGGTCACTCTACTGAGCAATGGGATGCTATCAAAGGTTCTCCAGGCATGAGAAACAAGCAGAGGTGCCCTGACATACGACATTAGAATATATTAAGACTGTCCTAGGCCTAGACGCCTTGGGGCCAACTAAATGCGTCCGTTAAACCTGCTGAAGCCCAAGTCAACAGACTGCCGCTCAATCAGCTCCCCTAAGGTAACTCTTCGGTCTCAAAAAACGCCGGATCACAGGGGTCGGGCTAACCCTAGTAACCAGCTCTCAACTGCCGCCCACCTCGGAGCAGGCAGAGACTGACACTCATGTATGTATCTCCAGTTTGTGGTACGTGTGCACCAAAGCGCTATCCATGCGAAATAAGCTGGCTCAGCTCGCCCAGTCAAAGAAACTTACGATCATCAATATTACTGAGAAGTAGCTAGTCTCCCAAGTTCCCGACCAGGAAGTCGACATCACTCGTTATTAAAACTTGCGCACTGACAGTCAGTAGAAGAGAAGTGGTGACGTACGTTTCGGATGATATCAGGGTCTCTGATGCAAGAATCCCCACTTGTTACCGCCGCCTGAGTCTCTCTGCATACACCTACCTACATCTTGCTCAGTTAGCCTGATCATTGGCATAGTGCATAAACTACCTTCGGCGTTAACAGAATGGTCCAAAGTCCTATATGCAGCTATCCGCCGGGAAGTTGTACTCGAAAATAGTCGAGTAGTAACAACCGGGGATTTCAACCTTCAAAACACTAACTTCGTCAGTGGGATGGCTTTCGGCGCGGAAGCTGCGGATTTCTACATCACGTTGGACGTCGGCCTAACGGAACATGCGCAGTAACGTACTCATTACAGAGACAGACACAATCCACCATATCTGGACTTACTCCTCACTACCGAGCCATACACGGTGGACGTTGTTGAGGTCGATGCTCCTCTGGGCGTTAGCAACCATGCAGGTATCTGTTTCAGGTTGATTTGTGAGGATGTGATTAATCGGCACTATAAACCGATTTGTTGAAACTTTTACCGAGTCGACTCTCAGTTAATTCGAAAGCGTTTAACGAAAACGTTGCAGCCTACGGCTGAAACACTTGCTAATCCCGGAAAACATTGCGGCTATATCACTGACGGGTTGAACGAAGTGACATGGAAGCTGTACCTTTCTCCCCAGGAAAGGGCAAAAGTAAGCCCCAACTGAAACCTAACACGAAACGCTTCATACAAGAGAAAAAGCCCTGCGGAACGGATGTGTTATCTGGTACCGAGAACGCACATAGTGCCTACAAAAGTGCTGGAAATCAATGTATAACAGCGGTAAGAGCAAACTACCACGATTATTAACCCAATCTCACAGAAGTCATTATTACCTGTCCCAAACGGTTCTATAGATATATTGCATTCGTTATGAAATCTCGACCAGCCGTATTACCACTGGGTCCGTCTGGCTCGTCAGCTAAAAATCAGGAAACGGTCCAGATATTCCGTCCCCAGACAGCAAGGGACAACGGGCAGGCCCGAATTACACCACTGAAGTCGAAATCTCCCCCGATTTCTCAGGGCCTAATGTTAAAGGTGAGATTATCAGGCTTCGGCCTGAGAAATAACAGCGCCTTGATAGTCTACCGCCCATCCTGTTTGAGGAATGTGCTGAGGCGCTAGCTGCTTAGTCTTCGGCGCTGTTTCATCTCAGGTAACCTTCCCGATCTTTGAAAGCACGGTGTTATCTTGCCTACCTATAAACGTGGAGAGAGAACCGATGCAGGCAACTATCGTCCAGTGGCACTAATTCCAAGTGTCTCCAAGGAAATGGGAAGCACAGTAGATGACAAAATAAAGGCACGACTCCAATCCACTTAACTATCAACAAATCATCAGCATTTCGACAAGGATATTCGTGCACCACTAACTTGCTGATGCCAGCAGACTCCTGGACCACGGCTGCGGAAGAATGCCACCCAGTGGATGTCGCTTCGTAGACTAATAAAGCTTTGGATACAGTAAATCATCGTGTTCTGCTTAGTAAGCTAACAGTTACGGGTCTCGACAACCAGCTGTGCAAATGGATCAAACATTACTTATCGGGCAGGACGTACTTCGTGAGGATTGACGGCGAGCTGTCTGCCCCCCTCCAGGCTTTCACTGGTGTTCCGTAAGGACTCATATTAAGCCATTTGTTGTTTCTATCGTCTGTGAACAACTTACCAACTGTCAATTTCCCCTGATCATCTAAGCAGAAGGTAGTAACGTGTGATTTGCTCTACACTCTCTTGAGGAACCTGCTCACCTACAGCATGATCTCCATGCAACGTATCGAACGTCGGTAGAAAGTCACCTGTCTAACAATAGTAAGTCGGAAACCAGACAACGCAGAAGTGGCTGAATTTACCGGGTTGACAGGCAACCGCTCATTGCCATTCCACAAAAGGCGATCTTCAGATTCTTTTCTCAGCAACTTTATTTCCTAGTGCCAATACGATGGCATCACCTGAGAAAGCTAATAGCAATTTGCCAGTACCCAGCAAAATACTGAGAAAATTTCCAGTAGAATACTTTCAGCGCACCCTTGGACTCTACTAAGACATGCGTTGGTAGTAATCATACAGGCTTGCGCTGCATACCTGAAAAGACCCTTGAATTTGTGCAACGAGGCGCAACGAAAAGGGTCACAGGTTTGTATTCGCACTCGTATATATATTGAAGCTCCTGAACCTCTTTTCATTAGCTTACAGATGGCTGAGGAAGGATGTGATCCCCACCGTTAAAATCACGACCACAAGGGATCGCCCCAATCGAAACCTCTTCAAGCTGGCAAAAGAGATCATTTTGAGAGCACACAAGTTCAAGCTAGCAATAACACGTAGCCCACTACATTTCAGGCGACATGGTTCTGCTGTCCGAGTTTGCACGACTTGGAACGCCCTTCTGGCGGAAGTCGCGAGCACCAATGCTCTCGACCCGTTCAGAAAGCGTCGTGATGATGGGTTCCTACAAAGGTGACCACTACGGAGGGTGTACCCTTAACAGAACGTCCAGCTTCCGACGCGTATGTGTCATTCCTAGTATGCATCGCAGATTTGATTGTCCATGTATATGCCTTTTATAGTCGAAGGCCGTTGATACATGATTACCTGCTCCCCTCTGATATACCTCCCACCCTATGACACGGTTTCCTCTCTACCCCATCACGCACCCTGTGGACCAATCATGTGTCCGAAATGCGCTAGTCGTCATTGGTTCGCACTCGCAATAAATGTGCAGTATACGTCGGAAGGATGCCTTCTCCCGAACCAAAAACATGAGCGTTAACACTGTTGACTTGTCTATTCGTTTCAGGAGCATTTTGGTAGTGTCGTGTCTCCACGACAGTTCCAAAACTTGGATGCAATTGGAGCCGAGCTGAAACGTTTCGAAGTTCAGTCCGGCTCTTCATATTGCATCCGATCAACCGAACCTGCGTTCGGTGATCATAGGAGACGCGTTTACGCATGCGTCCGTAGGGTACATGTTTTGCGCTCATCTTCCGGCGTTCGAGAGAGAGAGCAAGCGGTCAGACGGGATGCTCGTCGTATTTTAACGTTAATCGTAACATCAACGCGGGATTTCGCGTCACGAACTTCCTGTGACGTAAACCCTGCCAAATACGAAACCCCAGGTCGTCGCCTCACGGATGAAGAAATCGAGGAGATTCGACCGTGGCTACTCAACGGCACTGTCTCCTTCAACATCACACAATACATCCGGCAGCGTTTCGACAAGACAACAACGAAGGATGTGTGTAATCTTCGCGCCCGGATGTTCGCGAAAAGAAACACGATTGGCTATCTCGGTAGTTTGCACGCGCAACTGCACAACCGGTACGTGCTACTTTAACCTACGTTAAAGTGAGAATCGTTTGAAACACTTTATGTTCATGAGTAATGAAATAGAATTATGTTGGCGTTACCCCGAGTATTAGGGTGTTGGGCGGATGGAGTCTAGCGGTAATCGGATTTCCCGCCGAATGAAGGCGTTGACACGCAGTTACGTCTACTGGCCCGGCATGGATGAACAGCTGGAGCAACGGATCAAATCTTGCAAATCTTGCCAATCCCTACAGCTCCATGGTCGCGGGTACACTTGGATTTTGCTGGGCCTCTGCACGGTCAGAACTTCCTGATCGCCGTCGACGCTTATTCCAAGTGGCTAGAAGTTGTCTTGATGCCAAGCATTACCAGAGGGCCAATTGTCCTACAATTTCGCAAAATGTTCAGCCGGTTCGGGTGCCCAACGACTCTGGTCAGTGATAACGGAACACAGTTCACTTCCTCCGTATTTGCTGACTTCTGTCATCAGAACGCCATTGATCACATCCGATCACCGCCTTACCATCCCCAGTCCAACGGCCAGGCAGAGCGCTTTGTGGACACGTTCAAACGTGCCCTTCAGAAAGCTCAAGGGGAGGGAACGACCGTGGAAGTTTTGGAAACCTTCCTAATGCACTACCGGGCGACTCCAAATCCACAAACACCTGATGGAAGATCTCCAGCTGAGGCTCTTATTGGACGCAAAATCCGATTACCCGCTAGACTCCATCCGCCCAACTGTTGCTGTCCCAAGTTCCAAGGATGCAGCAATGGAAAGCAGGTTCAACAAACGGCACGGTGTCAAACGCCGACGCTTCAACAGTGAACAGACCGTCCTGGCCCGGGATTATCGCAGCGGTTTTGCTAAATGGTCCTTGGGCTGAATTCGCATTTATGAAGTCCAAGTAGGGACGGATGTCTGGATACGCCATGCCAACACGCTTCAGTCGCTGAACCATCACAAGGCGAGAAAGATGTTCCGTTGGAGATCCTGATGGAAACGTTTGGTCTACCCCAGCCGGAGCCCGTAACAACGACTACCAACACGCAAAGTCCACCACGTGAACTGCTCCCTAGATGGACCGACCGAGTACGACGACCAATGACGCCTCTGCAAGTCAACCCCCGACTTCCGTCGTACGATCAACATCCTCAAAGGGGAGGTGTTAGGGTCGGGGTAAACCTGACCCGAAGAACACGATTCTGTTGTCAGAAATCCAGATATCTCAAGTCGTTACTGAGATATGCATCGGCGTGGGATTCAAATATTTCTTCGCGCGCTCACGCCGCCACAAGGTCAAGGATTTTCTATAAATACAGACCAGTTTCTCATGTAAATTCGCAAAGCGTCTGGTGGCTAAATACATTGCTTATCCGGAGTCTGCTTTGTCCGTGTTCTCATTGGTTCTTATCGTTCACATTTTTTGGGTCAATGGTTCAATGGTTCAATGGGTTGTAAACGGAAGTAGGAAGCCGGAGCTTTTGAGAATTCCGTATCTCGATGCGTAGAATCTCAAGGTCCTCAGCAATGGGCTGAAATGGGGAAAAAAGGTGCAGCATCCGAACTAATGCAATATATGTTGGTCAAGGCGAGCCTTGAAAATTGTTACAGAGCTGGCAGAAACAACATGGCTTGGAAGAGCATTCCAAGCCTTGCAAACACGCAATGAGAAAAAGCTATGTCTACATTCTAGTCTGCTATGTTGGACCTCTAGTTTTAGGGGGTGGCCCCTCAGTGTCAAGCTATTTCCCTGTTGAGCATTGGCCGGCAAGGATGATCCGGGGACTTCATTATCAAAAAGGTTAATACCAAATCACCTCTAAGCCGACGATACTCTAAAGAGTACATGTTCAAAGATTTTAACCTTTCCTCATACGGCCTGGTTTTCAGACCCCGGACTGCCTTAGTGGCTCGACGTTGCACGGTCTCCAGGAGCAGCTTGTCCTTTTGGAGATGTGGTGGCCAGATCACAGTTCCATTCTCCAGATGCGGTCGAACGAAACTGTTGTATAGAAGCTAGAAAACACCGGGGTTGAACTGACCGAAAAGACATTTCAATAACGCCAGGGTGTTGCTAGCTATTTTTGCGTTTGTTTCAGCGTTCGCAGAGCTCGAAAGAGTGTGCGAAACAGTGGTTCCT
>LOND01001920.1:48513-64304 GCA_014220965.1 Paragonimus kellicotti | reverse complement strand
GTCTATGCACTTCAGGAATCTGCCGTAATTGCCCCGAGGTACAATTCAAAATGTCTCAACTGGTCTAGAGCAATGAAACCTTCCTATTTTAATACAGGCCCCAGTGACAAAAAACATACCTTCGCACTATCGCTGCGTCCAGTTGACTGTGAGGTTATATTTGTAACACGCAAGGTCGTTGAATTCTTCGAGGACCGATATTTCGCTGTCAACAGTTTAATCTGCTGAAACAAATGCATAAAAAACCCAATTAACAAAGTGAATATCGACGAGCGATAGGTCTGATATTGAAGTTTACCGTTTCATAATGATAATGGTAATAGTATTTTTTAAAACGCATCTGTAAGTAACACACTCAGATAGCGTGATCAATGTACGCATTGTAACGCGACGTGCATAAATGTAATCATACAACACAATTAATAATTTCACAATACACCAGTTTCCGCGAATAATATAACGAAACGGACATAGTAAGAGAGAAAAATCCAAGCTTATAAAAAGCATCTGGGACACGCTTCTAAAATGATAGTTTCCAAATTCTTCAATGTTCGATGAAAATGCTGAGTAGTTACATCAATTTTGCTTCACAAGGTTACCACTGACCTAATGGTCAAGGTCATGCCAGAAATCCACATCTGAGAATGGAGAGAATGAACTCTCGAAGAATTTCGCCATTCTCTGATGTAGATATTTCCGGCAAAATATACAGAAAAATATTGTTTCGATGATAGAAGATAGAGAAATCGATACTTTTGCGGAGAACTGGGTGGTCATCTGGACTGGATTTCGTCGTTTCCTCAAAATCGACGGAATTTCGCGGACATTGCGAACTGTCTAACCAATACAACACTTAGAGTTCTTCGGTAATACTGAGTTCTGCACCCATTTAGACAAACGTTCCTCCACTCTGGAAATCACATCTCGGTTCGGCCTATGTAAATTTCCTTGCAGTTACATGTAAACTGGTGGATACAGTGTGAGGTGGCACCGATAGGATGACTCCCTTAACAGTACAGGCACTTCCGGGTTCGAGCCTATACACAAGTTTGGCTGTGTTGATAACAGTGCAATATAAGTACACGGCAGGCCGGGGTTTGGTTTTAAGTGCAACACAACGTTTTATCTCAAATCTGATGTTCGGCCCGGACCCTTGGAGGCGAGATCCGCGTGCCTGTCATTTAGAATTCTCTCGACCTCCATCAAGTAATTGTACGGAGCCGCGTCGGACATCACAGGTTGCCGTACGGCAGCCTACATGACCCATCGAACTGTGCGAACCATGCGATCCCATGTTCCACCCCAATGACTAGCAGCGGGAGGACTGAAAGTGCCAATCGATACCACGATACCACCAGAGTCCGATGGATTTTGTCATGATTGAAGGCAAGTAAGTTCCTACCCAGCTCTGGTTCCGCGCCTACGAAGTTGGAGCCAGCTATCGCTGTACATAACTTCTACGCACCTCGAAGGCCACTGAACCTCGTTGGAGTCACCAAAAAGCAGTCCGTCGACAAGGACTGTGCTATTTTCAAATGTTTTGTTCTTGTCCTTGGACAAATGAAGAGACGGCCATATATCTTACAAACGTTGCTCCAAATCCAACCCTCTAGAGGTTCAAAACAATCCACGTCACAAACTTAGGGTGGGACGTCACCGGCTGTTGTGAGATCAACGGAAAGTGGGGCCACCACTTGTTTGGCACAGCTCTGCTGACAATATTTTGCACTTTACATATTTTAGCAGCACACGGCGCAAACTAGCCATGCCTTGACAATCCAAAACCTCCTTCGGAAAAACCGTAAGACGTGACTGGCTACCACATGACCACCGAACTTGCAGTGGTGTCGGATAACCATATCTTTAACAATTCCCTGCGGCGGCAGTATCATCATTTGAGTACTATAAAATAGCCTGGTTGGAACCTTTCCACCGAGCCACAGGACACTGTTTATGGCAACAGGCCTTAGTCGGGCCAGGGCACACCGTCGGCTTTTGCGATGTTCCGCACGGTTCTAATGAGCGCGCACGCTGATCTAGTCGAACGGTGCATTCACACGTTAGATTCAGTCCCTACTTGCGCAAGGGACACAGCATAGTGTAACATTGTCTACCAGCTTTCGTGCAAATGAACCAATACCTGAAACGCATTAACCATGACATCGTGCGGAGAAAGCCGTGCCAGTGTGGATAACGTAAAACAAGCTCCATGTACCATTGCGCGTTAATGGCGCTGGCTACCGTCGACATCTTCCTTAAGTCTCGTCCGTTGGCTTGAAGCTGCTCGGGCAGCTTGTCGGGTGGTCACAAATTCTCAAGTCCCCACCAAGAAATCAGGCCGTCCAGCCACATATGTACTTCTTTGCAGTGACCATCGAGTGTTCGACGAGTAGGTGTTTCATAGAAAGTCGATGACCACCTCCCCTGTAGTTATTCATTTTCATTTCGTTGATCCCTCTTCTTATATTTGAAATCTTCATGGTAGTTATTGCGGGCCTTTGTTACAAAGACTGACACGACCATTCAAGTTACGCACGCGACAAATCATTTCTCCTCACGAACGTTAATCTTGATGTATTACTAAATCTTGATATCGTTTACTTGTGGAAACTTGTTCTCGCGTAGTTTTTCTCCCTTACTTCCCACTGCTAGACCTTCGTTTATATGTATCCTGGTTTCATTTGCGCTCCATCACTCCGTCCTCACACGACTGTTGCAGTTGATGAGATTCACGCGAACCGTCTAACTCGAAACTTGTGTATTTGGTGAGTTCGATATCGAGGTTTGTCGTTAATTTCTTCCATTTATTTTATGTCAACTTTCCCGCGCTTAGGCATCCAACTAATATGAAATTCGCGTTTGCGATCGTCTTTCAATCTGGATTCAAATCGATCGTTCAGCGGGCGCAGAATTTTTAGACGCTCACTGCATTACAGACACGTGCAGCCTAGATTCGGGCTCTCGACAGACGTTGCGAGTAGAAGAAGCGTTGCCCGAACGATCACTGGACACCCGGGATGCACAATAACAAATGGGCAAACGTGTATAAGCATTAATGTGTATGTGGATTTCCTGCCAGATTTCCACTGTGCATGTTCTAAATATAAGTGTTTTTCAGACCATTCTTCTTGATTTACCAATAAGCTGCAGTCTTTCATTTCCGAGTATTCAGAATAATGCGTAAACAATTACACGCATGGATAGGATGATGTGGGTTTTCAACGGTTTCGTGAGTGTGCAATATCTCAAATGCTAGACAGGGCATTGGGGGAATGATAGAAACGCAGCAAGCTTGTTCCAGGCAGACCTTTCCGAGAGAATCCTAATATCAGAGAACGGTTTGTGCGTTATATTCAGCTGACCGCTAAATCTTTTTCGGACTACATTCAAAATAGTCATCAAAGGATATACAAGAGAAGGTACAAAGATAGATACTTTAGGATACATTATGATTAGCCAGTATTTTCATTGAGTTCATTGTGTTTAATGGAGTAGGTTGGATGTCCATGTTCTGCTTAAAATGCTGAATGTGGTTACTGGACCTGATTTCATTTGGAAGCTTATAGGAATAGTTTACTACAAATAAGTTAATCGCGTATGTTTCTCCAATTCTGTCAAAACTGGTAGAGGGAAGACCTTCATTTTCTAGTCCATATGGGCAGCTTAGTTGTAAGTGAACAACAAACGCCGTAGTGACGACTTTTGAGGGTACAGGTCCATATAGCAGTACAATGTTCCACTTTACCCTCCGTAACCAGTGTATCAATACCAAGATTTGACAGTTCTCTACAGGTTAATGAGAATGCATATGCCAGTAAATTTTGGCAAATGATCGTTGCAAATTTTCTAACACAATTCTGTTATACTGGTATAGATATTAGTAAGTGAAGGTGTATTACTCAAGTTGGGGTAGAGCAAACATTTAGTGAAAAGTCAACCTTGCAACCGGAAGACTGAATATTTTTTTCATATATCATATTTTCATTTTAGCTTTTACTATCTGAATACACACTAGTTCATGGAAATTGAAGGAGTTTGAGTGCCGCATTGCTGGACCTTGAACGGAAGTGGCGGTATGAATATTATGACCATCTAGTGGAATGGAACCACGGGGTATTTGAAAACCAAAATCAATAGTGTTCCATTTATTCGCTCGAGAATATCGTCATCCATGTTTTGCACCACGACTCCAATGATGCTAGGTTCTGTCGTATATTTTATAGACAGAAGACGAGGTTGCTGGGCTGTCGGAATGTGTAGACGATTTTGATATCGTCAGCAAACAGAAAAACTTGCCATATTCAGTAACATCGCATACGTCATTTATATACATGAGGAAGAAGCAACGGTCCCAGAACGCTTCCTTGAATCACCCCACTAGTCACTGGTTTTGGTGTTGAGCAGTGCTCTTCTATTTTGACTGTTTGGGTTGCGGCCTCCATTTTTGGGGAAGACAGCCACACAAGAGATCGTGTTTTCCAAAAGTTGGTACTGTGGTCAAGAGGTGCATATAAGTTACGCGACTAGAACACTTCTGCGTGTCTAAGAGTAGGTTGACCAGCGCATTTCCCTGCGTTGGCGGACATTGATGTGTGGTTTCAGTACTCTAACCAGCATGTCGTGAAAGAGAGCGTTTCCTAAATTAATGGTGCTGTGAAAGGTTTATATGGTTTTATGGCCTTAAGAACCGGACAGTTTGCTCCATTATGGTCCTTTCAAACACTCCGGGGCAGATGAACGTGTGGTTGATGTCACGACAGCTACCAACGTTCTGCTCCAGGCCAGTTTATCTGCCTAAACACAATAGTTAACTTTCTCTTTTGCGAGGGGAAGCTGCTGGATAAACGTGGTAGTGTTAACGCACTACGTAAAAGTATTGGTATATCCTAGCCTCCTCGCCTGATAGCCACGGATGAGATACCATGAGGTCCATGATGAATTGTGGATTTGAAGATAGCCAGCTGTGATCACCTACCTGTAACATAATTTGTAACATTGTTCAGAAGTCTGCTGGTTTCCTACGTAGTATTAACAGTTAATACGGTGTTTTCCATGCTAAACGAAGCAACAACATGCGAGGGAAAGATTTCACACATTTCAACAGGGTTATGGACAACCGTGCTATTTTTCTGAGTTGTGAATTTTATAGAAGGATGCCTCGTGAGTATTTTTGTCTCGTAGGTTGCATTGGTTGTATGCCTCTCCGCTCGCCACCGGACGCGAGTTTTTTCGTTTGTAAGTTACTGTCGTGTACTGTGACCTATGTATTCATACGGGTTTCTAATTTAAACCAGTACGAAATAATCTAGTGTTTCTGTGTGTCTCGACTAAAGTGATTTAATTTTGTTATTCTTATACAGTAACGATCCAACCTTATACACGCGAATCGACGTATTTTGACGTCACGAGATGGAAATGTCAGTAAAAGTGAAGGGTTTGTTAAATTTCTCAGAAGCTACGTTCGAGTGTGGTGTGAGACAGCACCCATTCCACAGTGAGGAGATTGGCAGGGAGAAGAATGTATTGCAATCAATTTGACCAAACGGCAGGATACAACTTTCGGGTCGGTAGCTTATTGAAATCAAACAGGCACTTGGCCATATTGCTTTAAAACGGATATTCCAACACACTAGATGATTGTCGCGTACTCTGCTGCCCAGTCGAGTAAAAACATAACAGGAATCTGAGCGACACTAAGCAGTCTTAATTTATTGGATAAGTAGCAACTTTTTGTAAAACAATGGTATTTGCGACCGCATCCAGACGACCGGCATCCTCATGTTTCGGTTGGCCAGTTTGTTGCTGTGTTGTTCCACGACCTTGCATCTAGCAACTCGGTTGTTTGAAACAGATACGCATTCAACAGCAGCTAATCGCCGTCTATGATTGGTTGGCGCCAGTTTGACTATAATTCCGTCTGTAGCAGCTTGTGCGCGACACCGATTGGCTGAACTTTCTCCAATCAAGAAACCGCTCCATTCCAGTTCCATTGCAACACCTATGGTTAATATGTAATCCGAAGCTTGCTTCCACCTGAGGGCGCCAGATCTTGAGGATTTCATCCTTTCAGTTGAATGCATAAAGGAAGTTCATATCGCCTTGCCGGAGCTGGGGATGAGGCCTAGAAAATATTAGGAGCGTTAACGTCAGCTCCTAATAATTGGCGTTCGCAAGGCATGTTTGATACACGATTTATTATCTCCACACAATCAGTCACCTCATCGCTGTTAGCCTTAGACGGCCATTGGATGCATCCCATAAGTAGCTCGCAAGAACCAATTGGGACCAATGGCCATAACTATCTTTCGATCGCACGAAAACTTGACCCGTCAATTGCTACTGCGGACGACTGCTTTTTTGAGTAAATAACACGTCCGTCGCCTTGTCCTGTGAGACGAGCCCTGCGAAACACTATATCCTGTTATGCTTATCCGCGTGTGTGGACTATCGAGGAGCACCACGTCTCAGTGACGAGAATGATATGGGGATTAGACATAAAAACAAAAGATCTGAAGATGTGCATCTTGCTTATCAATGATCTAACGTTTATGAGTAATAAATTGATGTGGTTTTTCTGTCAGGCACAACATTTAAACCGCTAAAGAACTGCATGACAGATGGGGCAGTGGGTTGCATAACATCGTATGAAGAGGCCTGGTCTGGGGCGCTGACAAACTTCCCGCTCATGTTCAATTGGACATCGCAGAGTTTTGCCCCCACGACAGAAAGTGCCGAAAAAGTGATATACGGTAAGATGACTGTGGGGGATCTGGAGGGGGCAGGTGGTGATGGATAAAATTTCGGAACGTTCACTGAAAATGAACTGATTTGGCAGACATTTGTGTTAGATATATATCAAAGGTGTGAAGTGCTGGACGGCGTATAAATATTAGGAATTCGGCTTTTAGTGGCCCTCATATTTCGGGTAAGAGGGCGGGTTACTGCGAATCTGCCGGCTAATGCTTGAAAGTAGTTAATTCTATTATAAATGTTGGTTGGCTTAAAACAGTGGTAAGTTAACTATGCATTTTTGCCTGCGAAGCGTGGGTTCCCAACATGTGATTCTTAGAACCGGATTTGTGGCGTTGTGAGGTACTGTTTATTAGCTCTTATAATGCAAACCAAAAACATCATTCTCTAGTTAGCACCGTGTACGCCTTACTGTTGAACTGAAGCCTCGTCTAAACGTTTCGGATTTGCAGTTTGTATTCAGTCACTGCAGATAATGGAGGGAAGTGGCCTACAGTAGGATGGATTTGCTTGTCGGGCCTCGTCTTCGTTCTGGAAATTTGGAATACTGCCCCCAACACTCTAGGGAACGTTCGCTCCTTAGGTCTCAGACACCTTTCGGTCAGCACTACGGTTGACTGAGTGAGTGGTCGAGGATTACGGGTGTTTTTCTAGCATCAACCGCGGGTTTTGGTGGCAAAACTTGGCCGCGTCTGGCATCAACAGGGCCTGATGTGGTTAGACTTTTGGTAGCCTTCAGGAGGGACAGCGTACCGACGTTGCCAGTTACAACTTGCTAATCTAGAGAATTCGTGGAGCAGTCGAGATCGACAGTCAAGTTAATAAGGCAACTGATTGTGCTACTTGAGTCCTTGTTTACTTGAAAAATAATTGTGCGTGATATTTCCACAAAGAGTGGCATATTGTCACCAAACACTTTTATGGACTTGAAATTCGCATCACGCTTAAATTCCTCTTGTACATTTGACAAATTCATTAGCTGTCAGTTCACTTGTGAACTGCAATAGATGTGAACACCATTTTACTGCGTTTCCTTGAGAGGTCTTAGACAATGGCACTCCTGTTCTCCCACTCTTCTGGCTTGAGTAGGACTTCTCGCGGACAGCAAAGGTATTCTATCAGGTATGGTAAACATAACCGCTCGCCCTGTACAGCGTGAAAGTTTGTGCGATTCCGTTGCTACTGTGCTGAAAATATCCCAGCGACTACAAGATCATTGTGGTCAGATAAAATCTCAGGATGGGGGTTATTTAAGGTATTGAGAACGCTAACCAGTGAATCTCGCTGGTTAAAAATTTTGGTAACTTCTTACTTACTGTTTAGTTCTGTCATTTGGGCCTCTAAGTTCGTTACTCTTCTAGCTTGATCTGTAATTACATTGGTAACAGAAACTGAAATTAACTTGCTGTCGTTCTTTTCTTGTAACGCACTATTATTTTATGCTAAAACCACCGTTTGGACAACCGACTTAAGCTATTTAACAACAGCGGGAACAGCAGGCGTTGATCGTGATGGTAAGAGATCTCACATATTTCTTGTACACCATCATGACGTCTTGCGTGAAGGCGATAGCTTGACGGCTGGCAATTTTGGAGATCACTTGACTTAGTGAACAGCGCAGCATATTAATTAGTTTTTATTAAAACATTCATGTTCAGAACGTTTCAAAGCAAGTGAAGTAATGTAACATAGCAAATGGTACGTTGATTTGAGCAATTAAACGATATGAGCAGAAAGTACACTTGCAAGCAATAATAACCCGCCTTTTCCGATACACGTGCCATAATTGAAGCTCGAGGGAAGACCGACCCTCCTGTAAGCGTCTCATGTGATGGCTTCGATGTGAACACTTATATTTCTGGACAAATGTATGGAGTTCAGTAGGTGCGATGGTTGTTCTGTGATGAGAAAACTCGCTCATACCTAAAAATGGCTGATAGTCTCACTGTTGTCGAGAAAAATGTTCTGCTTTCTCGGAAAATGTATCAAGTTCGGCCTCACCATCGATTTATTGTTGTAAAAATGCTTTCATTAGAATTTTCTAGGTCGGCTTCATATTTCCACTCCGCAGGGACGCCCAAAATTACGTATTTCCATAGATGTACATGAAACTGTAATTCTCAACCACGATTCGTTTGCTTTGTGGTTCACGCTAAATATCAACGCGACTAACCGTCGGAGCCATAATACCAAGTTTGTGGGTTAATCATCACTCTCATTTTCGTAGTCTTCCCCGTATCATCGCTAGATCACGGTATAAAAGGGGTCTGCTACTTTTAAGATGATTAAGCACATTTTACCCTACATAGACAAAAGGTGTCTCAAACGCTTCACGGAGTGTATGTAAGACCGCCACCTGAGTATGCTGATCAAGTCGCACATACCGGCTTGGATCAAGACACCCGATGTTCGGCGTGTCCATCACGCGTCGACTAAACCGGTCACGGTTTCCAAAACTTCCACGCGCGAAACTCGACTTGCAATCCTTGACCTTCTTCCACTTGTATTTCGACGACTCCGCGATGATTTATTTCTTACACAGTTCTGTCAGTGTGAGTTCAGTAAAACGGTGCCACATCGTAGCTACTGATGGCGGCTGACAAGGACGTGCCAAGATGCTTCGAAAGTCAAGAACCTAGACACTTCTAGGACAGCAATAGTTTTTTCTATAGGGCTGTTAATAACTGTGACAGCGTTTCTTCTGATGTCGTTAGCTGCGCTTCTAGAGATTGTTCCAAAGAATGGCTAGATTTTTATGTACTTTGAACAAGCTAGTACTCCTACTCCGTTCTAGAGAGTTATTGACCTCGAAGAGCGGTACTACACCCTGTTTTAGACAATTTATTTTCAGGTCAGCCGACACCAACCTGACACCGAATAAGGAGAACTGACCTGATCCGAGTACCTTGAGCGTTATGCCTCCTATCTTGTCAGGCAAACTTAGATCACGATGTTGTGGGGGTTGTTTGTTCGAGTGGCTGCTGTACCGTTTGCTGAGCCGTTAATTCTAGATTTTTGTCGAGGGTTCTTCTCATCAATCATGACGGCTCCCAGCGGGTTCCCTCAAATCTCCTTTCTTGGATCCCGAATGTTTATATCATTGGTTAACGAATCGTTCCATTTAATAGGTTTCAAAATACTGCTGTATTGGAATGGTACAAAATTTTCCACGCTGTGATCTTGATGGACAAAGACAAAATACAAGGCGGATCAGACACTTCGTCGCAGTGAACCGTTCAACACGGTCTACCATTCAACCTCATTGAGTTTATGGTCTCAAGAATTGGAAATCAAGCGGACATCAGTTATTCATTGGGTGGTAACAAGATGCAGAAAGTAAGAAAAGCGTACGATATGGGAACTGTCATCAATATTGATCTCTCGCAACCCACTGAATGTAGCACGCCCGCCGGATCGGCCACCTATAGGATGAACCTGCCTCATCACCTGCCGGGTCACTTCACCACGGAGATTTTGGAAAACGTTTTCCACCTTTGTCCGTCCGTCGGTGCATGTCCACAATAACTTCGACGCACAACTTGATTGGCTACTCGTTGAAAGCCCAAAAATTCTGCGCACGACAACACTGCTTCCTGTGCGTGTTTGTCTTTCGAGGAACCCTATACTGGAGACATGAGTGCAGGCGGGTTGATAATCAGCCATATGAATGAAACCTTGATAAGCACATCGAGCAGAATTGCCCACATGGAATTTTCAATGCTGTGGCTGTCGCTTCTAGTCAGAGCCCGACTTCGACCGAGTTGCTGAACGATTAACTAACAATCCCCTCCGACTTTGGCTTGTTTGCTTGCTGTCCGTCTGTTTGGCGGCTACTGGTTGTATTTGTGTTTCATCCTTTCTGCAGTTCCGAAATCAAATTGATATTAAGGATACCTCGTTGAAGCTTCAGTTTTAGAATACAAAACCACTCTACATAATATTTGATTTTCTTTCTACGTGAACCAAACTAGTCGAAAAAGTCGTCAGGACATCGCGAGGGAATCCGTGACTAATTCTGATCAAATTAGAAAGTGGTATGGTGAATCCCGCCTTTGGTTTATCGGAGCACATTGTTGTTAGAGTTTTCTCCCACTGTGTTCAGGTATGTTACCAACCAGCCGCGATCAAATCGTCAACCGAGAGACGGAACTTCTGGCTACCCTTGAGCGCAGAATTCTGGGTCCGTAAATCCGCACAAACACACGTGCCTCGAACCCGTGTATTCATCGCTAAATCGATGAATCCGATTGGTCTTGGATCCCGCAATATAGGATACAATGAAACGGATACAAAGTAGATTCCGAATGAACAGTGTTCGTCTACTATATAATTGAGCGTCCACATCGGACATGTAGTCCATAAGAAGTACAAATATATACCTCGTATTGTGTATCGGTCTGTAGTTGTGATGATAAATGACAGCGGTGGAAATATATCCAAATTCCACGCTGACCCATATTTGGATGACGACTTGAGATATAAAAATTCTTTATGACATCATGGCGGTATACGTCGATTCAGCGATTAATACACGGGTTCGAGGCACGTGTGTTTGTGCGGATTTACGGACCCAGAATTCTGCGCTCAAGGGTAGCCAGAAGTTCCGTCTCTCGGTTGACGATTTGATCGCGGTTGGTTGGTAACATGCCTGAACACAGTGGGAGAAAACTCTAACAGCATTGTGCTATGATAAACGAAAACAGGGTTCAAGACAACAGTTTTCAACAGTGACTTATGTGTTGTTGAGTGAGAAGGTAACGTCAAACGCGGTCGCTGTGGAGGGCAAAACTGGGATCCCACTCCAGCCTGGTATAAAGTAGAAAACTTTTCGCATCAAGCTATGCCTAACTTATGGTTGATAACATCTGCACCTGAGACCTTACAATTCTCGTGGTGGTTTGTTCCATAAATCGAATACGTTGTTAGTTGGAAGTTGAACGGAACGACTGATCCTTATTCAGTTTGATGAGTGTGAATACGTGACCTTTCAGATGTTGGTCTTTTCACACCCTAAACAAACAGGCAAAAGGACCGGTGCCACCTTGGTTGGTAACTTTGCACATTCCAATAAAGTCCCTCATATCCCCCGTCGTTCGAACGAGCATAACTTACGATCCTTATTGTTCTTGTTCGGTTAGATCTTATTCGGAACATGTGTGAGGCGAGTTTTTCCAGCTTCTCAAGGAAGGCAGTACCCTTATTAAGCTATGGTGACCAGGCTTGGCCACAGCATTCTGAATGTGGACGAACTATGAACAGATTATTGTTGAATGAGAACCGCTGAACATCAGTTGGCAATCGCAAATTTCATTCGGCGCACGCCGGGCTTCCATTACAATCGCAGCATTTCAGACAGAAAAAGATGACGCACTAATGACCTGAACACCCAAAGGTCGCTTCCCGTTTCGCCGCCAGTTCAGTTGCTTGCTCGTTTTTTGACCGGAGGGCATCGGACGAGGTATCGACTTTTGGAAATTTCATCAATAAGTTAAACTGTAGTGTTCAGTCGTGAATTTGCAAAAGTCCCTCTTGAAAAGCGTCCACATTTGACGTGCTCCCAAGCAGATATATATCCTCTGTAAAACGGCAACAGAAATGACCAGGCTATCTCTCAAGTCATCCATAAGTACCGCTAAAAGCAGGACAGCAAGAATCGATCAATGTGGTAAGTCACTTAATGGATAATTTTCAACATACAGCACTCCCCGCACTACCATCCAAATAACCCGCCGGCTAGAAGCACTTGGCTCAACCTGCAGACTATAGGGATATTCCCGTTTCCTGTAATTTCCAACTCGATGGCCCGTAGTTGATACAACCGAGGCACGTTTCAATCGCTTATTCGCCATCTGCGTTATCTGTGACGGTGTCTGAAATTGCCGGCAAATTGCCAAATGAAGACTTACACTTGGAAAACCATGGTCTGAAGGTTTGAAAAATTTCTGCACATCGATCAGTTTGCAGATTATCTCTTGCAATGGGCGTTCAAAAATTATTTTGACGACGGTAGTCAAGCTTACTGGTTGCTGACGCTCGACAGCCGATTGATTATCGTCCCTACAGATGGGAATTATGGTAGTTTCATTCGAGCTCCCATACGTGAGGTTGAACATACGGGCAAAACCAACGCCAAAATTAGGGCTAATTGCTTTAGGATCGCCTATGAACATTATTCGGCCCTAAGGACCTCGTGTATTTTGGTGAAGATATCACCTGCTACCCTACTGGACAGTATTGTCCGCATCCGAAGGGGCCGCGCTTTCGAAGTTAGAAAAGGTTTAAGTTATCCAGTATCCAAGCGACAAGACTAGCAATTGCGCCACGAGAATATATGCTATAATCTGGTCGATCAATATTCTCTCTTTGTTAACAAGTTGATCGTTGTTAAGAAGTGAGTTGAACATGGAGGAGTTACCTGATGTTATGCGAACTGTACTCTTGTCCTTTCCGAATGAACACCAGACAGAGTCAGTCAGCCTCGTTAGTGGAGTATTCAGCAACACTGCGAGTTTTGCAAGTTAGTAGGTAATTCTGTCTCTATGACCGCGTTTGCGATAGGAATAAGACCTTGAAACAAAGGTTCACTCTCTCTAATAGGGGGGAGAACCCAGTTTGAGTAATTACTGTCAGCTCAAGCCAAACTTCAGCGCATCAACTACGCTACTGTGATAGATGGTCACGCAAGGCTTTGTGCAATTGCATATGAGCAGTTCCACTAGTCCAGTTTCAGGGACCGCCTCACTCGGTATCGGGACACAACCATTAAAAAATCCGAAGTACGTTCGAAAATGACTTGTTTGCTGTGGTTGCTGGTGTCCTTCATACATTCCGCTGGTCGTCTGTATTTAACTCGAGTTAAACCTACTTGGCTCGCCAAGCGTCGCAAAATCATCACTGCTGTGTCTGGCAGGAAAGGTAGTCTCCAAACTACCTGCGCGTGAGTCGCAGCTAACTGAACTACAGTACCTGGTAATAAGTCGATATGACGCGAGTTTCATGTTCTGGTGAACCAAGCGCCAATATGTTTGAGAAAATAATTGTTCCCAACAAACTAACAGTAGAGAATAGTCGTGTGATGGAATAAACGTGCAAACAGAAGTCGAGAACGGCAGACCGCATAAATTTTGCCCGGTTGATTCGCTTCATCCCATCAGGCACATACTGCAGTGTTAGTGTTTATGTAAAAGAGTCAAGAAAAGCTAATGAAGAAGAGTGCACGGTCCCACATACACACGCAAAACTCACACACGCTCAAACTGCAGGATCCGCTTTGGATTAACTCAACACAGTGACCAAGGCCAAAGGGCTACCGTGTATAACATTCGTCGCAGGCGGCTTGCCCCGCATCTCCCGTAGTTTCACCTATAAACACCACGTATCTCGCGTAAACCCAGTAGGCGTGTGGGGCAGCTGCGTTCAGCAGGTTAACAGTGAAACCCACACACATGAGTAATATAATCTATCATTCACTACTGCAGTTTCAGACTCACCGTCAAGTTCTTTTTTGGCAGAGGAGTAGCTGACTGCTGTGAATAACAATAACCTTGAAGAACTGGAACAATCGTCGATTTCTGATCACGTAGAAAGCTTCGTAGGCATGAACAATGATGATCTTCTGTCCAGAGGTTGAAAAGTGTCATGCGGTCGAAGATGCTAGCTGGCAGTTTTGTGCTGATTGTGTGACAACAGTTGATTGAGGCGATTTCATCCTGCGTTCAATCCGAGCCGAAACTCTGTAGCGCAATCGTAGTTCCGTTCCACCGACGTAGGCGCTCTGGTGCCTCGCAGTTTGTAGCAAAGTTTGAGTAGACCTCTTGAACGTTTCTTGAGAGGATTTCAGTGACAGGTCGCTTGTGAGGTTTTTGACGCCCCACGGATGCCGGACACTGCAACTGTATGGCCTATCGAAACTCCATGAGCATCAGAATATTACAGCAACCTATTCTGTCTGTCAGTTCCGGACGTCTAGTGAGTCATCGAGCTACGCTCAACCTACCTCGCGAGTCTGCCGATAAGCTAGACCTAGGACAGTCACGTCTATGATGCAACGAGCATCCGTAACCTATGGGATGCGTGAGCAACGACATCCGATCCAAAAAGGCAGAAGGTCGCAGAGACCAGTCTTTCAATGATGAGGCGCTTAATTACGAAGAACATATAAGGGACTAAAAACCCTGACATTGGACCTACCAAATTCGTAAGCCCCGAAGCCACCGGTCCACCTGAACTCCATCACCTACAAGTCACATGATGGTAGAGAGATGAGGCATGAAAAAAATTGGGGTACACAAAAACAAAGGTTAAGCGGAGAGAGGTGAGAACTGACAAAAAGCGCAGAAAAAAGCTCCGACAAGAAAACGACTTCAGATTTTAAGAATATTTCGAACTTAACGCCCATCGGAAGGACATTTGTACGCGCGTAATTCGCATCATAATATCGGTCTCTGCATCGAAGGCTTCCAGTTGCTAACAAGGCGATTTCGGGTGTAGGAGTAAGAACGGTCAACAGAATAAGAATGAATCAGAGCAGAGGGCGTGGCCCTCGGATCTCCATCAAACACAGTTGGTGGCATTTGGTTGAGATTAGCATATTACAGTGACCAAAGACAAAGGTGGCCTAGGTCTAATCACAGGCGGCCTGTGCTGCAGTACTTGCTGTCCTACTCGCTCACCACGTATTTGGTGTGACCCCGAAAGAATGAAACCAGGAAATGTTTAAGTGGGGCATTTGTGTCAAGCCGGCCAATGCTGGATAGGCGATTGGTAGGCTAGTTTAAAACGGAAGCCCCCATCTTTCTAGAAACGTGAGTGAATGACGTTGCAATGGTAAGGTATGATCTGCGAAGAAAAGCATACAGAGAATATGTTGAAAGACGTTGTTCAATATACAAGTAAATGGTTGTGTACCCTAGACGGGATGAGGAGGAAAAACAAGATTCTTGGCTGAACTAGAAGAGAACCCAGTTGGCGTTCACCAAACAGTACATCAACGAAGCTAGAGAAAATTAAAAATAGGAGTTCACAGAGACCCATGTTTCTGA
>LOND01001920.1:31624-48413 GCA_014220965.1 Paragonimus kellicotti | reverse complement strand
CACTGCTCCCAAAAAACTTTGGCCACCACAACGTTCGCATTCAGTCTGTTTAAGAGGTTTTCTTGCAAGCAGTTTACCTGCACAGCTCGGCAGACCAATGCCAAGTTTGCTATCGGGGCATTCCTCGATATCCTCACCTTTAGACAAAGGTGCCACCACAACACCTTCGAAGTCATGTGGCTTTTCTCCTTGCCCCCAGCTGGATTGAACAAGCTGGAGCAAACAAACTTTCCAACGTCGGCTTGCCACTCTCCAAGATTTCACCAGGCAATTCATTCTTACCTGCAACTTTCCCACTGCGCGGTCGTCTGATCGCTCTTTGTACCTCTGGCAAATCCCGGGCAACAACAAGTGTAGATTTGATGATATTAGATTCAAGCCATTCAGGGTCACTCAGGCAGTGGTAAAAGGACGGTTAAGAAAGCTACCAAACTATTTATACCAGACCTTCTTGACGCCCTTTGGTTGGATGCACAAACAGCGGTCGTTCACGTCTACTTTGCTTCGCCAGACTGGGTGGGTGGAACAAAAATCGCTTAAGGATAATCTTAGAATTACTCGTTGTCGATGATTAGCCTGCCCTGTATCCTCTCATCCTGCTCTCTCTATCAGTCGTCCACAGTCCAACAAACGGGTTCGGCCTGGTGACGATGACCACAGAACTGGTCCTTTATATAATCAGTGTAACTTAGTCGGATCATAAACACTAGCAAATGTGGCACAATTACCTCGACCGAGTCGCAGGCGCATAGACAGCATTCGAGGGCTGATGCCATGCGGTTCGCCTATCATCAAAGCATTGATGTGATCAGCGACTGCGAAACAGACACCATGCTCCCGAGCACCGTCTGCCGGGTAACCTATTCAGTAGAAGGTGTACCAAGCACCTGAGTCTCGGAGCTTATCTTGGTCTGCAAGGCTCCGCGCACTCAAAGCTGCTACTCCTATTCCACGCAGGCCCAGTTCCATAGCGATTCATGCGGTGCGCCGTTCCGGCCGCACTATGACGCTGCAACAATCCAGCTGCGTTTGCGCAGTCCATGTCCCAATGGGAAGTGTCTCGCATCCCCGAGAGTTTCTCAGGTCGGTCTACGTATTGCTGAGATTCGAGAGCGCGGCCTGCTCTAGGATTCGTGCTGGCGGGGTCATCAAGTGAGAGGATGGAGATGGGCTAGGCAGTGGCAGATTTTCGACCATTCATTCCTGCTGCAATCAGCAAATACAGTGACCCAGTTTGTCCCGCGCGTCGATCGATGCAGTACACTATTTGATTTAATTTCATTCGCATAGAATGTGTGGGCTTTGGGTACTGCCTGGAGGCCCAATCCTGGCCTCGAGAGCGATTTGGGCCCTCAAGTAAGCCTTCGCAACAACATCGACCAGAACAAAGGCCAAGTTGCACAGGCTCAAGGGCCACACACCTATGTAATCAACACACACTAAGACCAATACTACTTCAGAGTCAAACAAGTCACACACACAAAACCAGACCAGAGAAGAACAAACGTCAGGTCGGAACATGACGCAACAGGCCGGCACCATCCACAGGGAGCCGAACCGCGTTTTGTCTGGCTGCCCTACTTTAGTCAATCTGACATGTTTGAACCTGCAACGACCGATTTCAAAGTCAGCATAGCCCGCTGGAGTAAAGTGGTGCACAAGCCTGACCACCACGCGAAGATATCAGAGAAAAACACACACATTACCAGCGTCAGTCACCCAACGCGTGAAACTACTCCAATGCATTCTATGGCCAATCTGACGCGAGTTTGATTGGGATAGTCATCCGCAGAACCGTGGAAACCGGTCCGGATAGCACTCATTGCAATGTTCAGGATGCGTTTTGAACGACAACCTTGCTGGAGGAACTGTCGTCATCAAAGGTGGCTTTGCAGCTATGGATAACAATCTTTTCCTCACAAAATGTTCTCTGAAAGTAGCAGTGAAAACGGTTGTCAAATAAGTCATTGAAGAGAAGTTACGAATAGGTTTGCCCTCTTCCAAAACAGACTGACTGCTTCTCCTGTGTGCTTTGAACGTCGGATATTTATTACAGAACGACAGATAGATGGTACTTCAATGGATAGTCCACTTGACCCTCTCTTGGCAAGTACGGTTAAGGCCAACCGTGCAAAACAACAACCGCCTACCTCTGAAATGACGCTGCTCCATTGTTGATACGCGGACGACATAATTACAAATATTGTCATGAGTGATGGTGCAGCAAGTTCGTATTCACCAATGTATCAAGTCCACTTAACATGTCACTTTAAGTCCAACATAAGGCCAAACAGTCTATCGTCTTTCTGGGAATCTTCCTGTCGCGACCGTCAGATGGCACAGTCATAAGACCTGTGTACAGAAAGATTACCTTTTCTGGCAAGCATATGGACCTTGACGGCTTTGCGACGATGCTCCGTCGTGCCGGGGAGCTTAGCACATCAGCCACTTTGCAACATAGACTACGGCACCTGCAATCATTCCACAATCAAATGGCTACATCGTGCCCTCACTGAGAGAAAAATCAAGCACGACCATACTGCAATGACCATCATCGCGTGACAATTCACCCGTTCCTCCTTTCAGAAACGTGGGTCTTCGTGGCGTCTTACTTTTATTTTCCCCCAGCCTTGTTGATGCACTGTGTGATGGGGCTTTTGTTACAACCCACTCTTGTTGAGCATGAACTCAAACAAATGAAGAGAACAACGGTGGACAAATGACATGATTTCGATTAGTCCCCAAACTGTGAACAATGAGAATCAGATGAAACTGGAATAAAGCAGATAGCAGATAAGCAATGCATTCAGCCACCAGACGTTTTGCAACTCCACAAATAAAACGGTTGGTATTTATAGAAAATGTTTGGCCACCGTAGTCACGTGAGCGCGAAGAAATACTCGCATCCTACGATAATCCAACTGTCAATAATGGTTTGAAATACCGCACTTTCGGCAACGATATCGTGTCCTTTTTTCAGAATTGCTCTAACCCCAACATCTCCCATTTGAGCCCTTCGGTCAAACGAGGAAAGCCGGAAATTAACTCGCACAGATGTCATTGGCCGTCATACTTCATCAGGTTACCTTCTAGGAGGATGCTGGCGAGGCCGACTTTGCGTGTTGTTCGATGTCGTTACAGTTTCCGGCTAAGGGAGTCCAAACGTATCCTTCAGGATCCCCAAAGGTATTTCCGCCTCGTCCGATGAACGTTTGGTGATACATTCAGGTCATTCTCAAATTGCAATTCGAAAATGTCATTTGCCTACTTTCTACAACTTCGTCCCAGGGAAATTTGGCAAATTCGTTGCAATAACCCCTGACCAGTGTGGGTTGGTCAATAGTAAATAATTCGTGTTTGGCGCCGTGCCAATAATTGGAATTGCCTTCCATAGTTGTTTCTTTTGATCGTATAACAGTGGCAGTCGGGCGGACGGAATCCACCAGCAATCGCATTTTCCATTCACTAGGAGTCTCCGCCGGAAATCGTTATCAGATGTTTGCAGGGTCATATTTGTCGGAGAGTGCATCAACAATGTTTTCCACAATTTCACTGTCGCTCCTTCTTCCTGAGCTTTTAGAACGGCGTGTTTGGACATATTGACGAAGCACATTGCTGGGTGTTCGGACTGGCGGCGGTAAAATGATCGAATGCGATCGATACCGTTCTGATGAACGAAGACAGCAAATATTGAAGGAGTAGACTGCGTTTCAAAATAACAAACCGGAACTTTTGACATTAAAAAACCTGAGCATTTTCTGGGAGTTGCGTGTGGTTGAATCCGTGGTGACAATCGGCATAAGAACAACTTCTGGCCACTCGAAGTAAGCGTCAACGGCAATCAGGAGGTTCTGACTGTCGAGGGGTCCAGCAAATCAGAGTATGTCCTTGACCCTGGAATGGTAGGGATCGGCTGAGGTTGCAATGGATCCTCTGGAGATGCTTTAGAAGCGGGAGCACAAATGTGGCAGCACCTGACCATTTGCCCCACCATACCTGGCCAGTAGACAGTTCCGAGCCAACGTCTTCTTCTGGTTGATGCCCGGTGGCCAGACTTCAACGGGCGGATTACTTTGAGCTGAAGTTTGGGCCAGACGACCGGACATTCTACGTACAATATACAACCACTGAAGGCTGACTTCGCGAAGAGTCCCCAGAAGAACGGCACCAAGCCTCCCGTCAATCTCCTAGCCTGCCAGTGAGCATGGTTGTAAGATATCACCGACTGCAATGTCCGGGATACTGTTCTGTGGTTCGAAGACAACCAGCGGTGGGTTGTGGTTAATCAACAGGGTGGAATGCTGTAGGAAATATACCTTTTGGGAACGCTTCTCGGCAGAGATAATGGGGAGAGTTTTTTATCCATCCGACCATATTTCCTTTCTGCTGGCAATAGAGAGCGAGCGGCGTGACCACTTGCTTTTTAAAAGCCACCAGGGGAGACGTGTGCGATGATAGCTCCGATTCCTCAGATGAAACCACAATTTGTAGATTGGGTTCAAATCACTTCTGCAGGTTGTCGGAGTTGAGCATTGCCTCTATTTCACTGAACGCTTTCTGGCATTCCGTGGATCAGTTCCATGAGAGACCCTTCGTTATTAATCTGTTCCAGAGCGCTTCAAACGCGGTGTATAGCGGGAGAACACGGTCTGCAGTGAACGATGAGATCTAAGGACAAACGTAGTGTGAGTACGTCTGATGGCGATTCCATATCAACGACATCCCGGCCATTGTTCAGATCCGGAAAACCGCCATGATGATAGATAATAAGGTCCATGTACTTGATTGGGTACATGACGAAATTGCACGTCCCCCGACAAATGCGGATCCCGTAGTCAGCTTTGCGCCGAAGCGTTCTATCAGCTGTACTCCATCGGATCCGGTCACAGCGATATCGCTGAGATAAACGGCTGCGACCGGAACATCGGTCAGCATTCTTACCTTGATCGGCTGAATGAATGTCGACGCAGTCTTCACGTCAAATGGAATATGCTGATAGTGAAGCGGACAGCGGTGGTTGTTGACGGTCAGCAACTCTTCGGAACAGTCTGCAGGTTCCGTCTGGAGGGAAACGTTCTTTAGGTCCAGCTTCGCGAATCACTTTTTACCGTCCATCTTCACAAACAGGTTATCAGGCAGACGGGAAAGATACTGATACGTATTCCGAGAAACCCCGAGATCTGTACGGAAGTCAACGCAACCTCTCAAGGCTCAAGTGGGCATTTTTTACAATGACGATCGGTGTGGCTCATGCGGAATGGTTGACTGGTTTCAGCTAACCAGGTCTTTGCTTACGATCGGATACCTTGTCTACGCGAATCAGGGCTGCGTATGGTGACAGACGTTTTGGTCAAAGGACTAAGCTCGTGTTTGGAAGGGTGCGCGAGACAGCGATTACTTTGGTGCAACATTATAGGCCATCTTGAGAGTCTGCAGTGTTTTCAGTGGGGTTTGTCGAATATACTGGAAGAATTGATGGGGCGAATCAGCACCACATAGTAAATATTTGTTTGTTCGCCGTTGCTCCAGCAGTCGCTGAACTTCTCCAACAGGTTCATCGTGTCAATCCAGCCCAGCCCTAACAAATCTAGCCCTGGTTGATCAGCGAGGTGACAAGCGCCTTTGAAGCTGGCGTCGTCAAATGAGGCCTCACAGGATCACCCTGAATGTCGCGGGTATCGTGGACAGTCAAAATCACGGCAGATTGGCTCATCCTGTTTTGTATCCTCCTTGAAACAACTACGACGTCGTAAGTGTTGTCTGCTTGCAGCCTAAAAGCAATGTCACTGAATGCCAGCGTGGTAAACTTCCGCCCGGATACCTAATCGACCAAGTGTCACAAAGACGGAGTTTGGCCGGCAGACCGGATCCTGGAATAGTCGACCGCGTGATTCCGGTCTTAGTCGCGATATATGTTGTATGTTTGCTCTTTAATTCTCTTCTTTATGACCTAAACCGTCACACTTTTGACACTTTCGTTTATGAAATAGACACGAGTGTACGTAATGTCAATCTGCACATTGCCAGCTGGATGTCGGATGTTTCGAAGAATGCCCTTGGTCAGTTGGCCATGACCAACCAGGATGATTGAAAACTTAAAGACTTTGGGGGCTTTGACGAACGCTGGATCGCCCCGGACTCATGTTTGAAATTGACTAACTTCCGGCATTACGTGAGGTGTCATCCCAGGATCCTGCTTCAACCCGCCCAAGATGCGAGTACAAAAGCCAGTATCCACCGTCGATTGAAGACCACGGACGAGAATCAGCGTCTTGAATTGGTGATCGGCCTACGAAGGACAGCTTGAAGCACTCAAACTGTCGGCTGACGGATCCAGCGTATATTATAAAATTTCCAAGTTGTCCCTAAATCACCTGCATGCAACGGATATTGAATGTTGAACGCGGATGGCTGTTAGCCAAAGATTTGGTTAGGACACTCGAGTGTGTCATGGAAAGATACATTGCGAGCATTCCTCGGGGGAATGAAGCTCGTGAAAAGCGTGGACTCCAAAGCATAGCTTGCGTGATAGTAGACGGACGCGTTGGATATCCTTGACAGCCGCCAGCTCAACCTCAAATACTTCCTCGGGTTTCCGATGGTAATTATCGAAGTAGATTTGTCCATCACGGGTTCTGTTTTACTGGACATCGGAGTGGGTATGTGCTGAAAATAGTTCACTAACACTTGAGAACGCCTTTTCTGTGAAACAGTCAAAACACAGTTGCGACAGGACGTCAAACTAAGAGAACGCAGTATGGTTTGGAAACAAACCGGTGTATTTCCAGCAATGTTCGGGAATATGACAATTAGTTGTGCTCGGACCTAGTGTGGGAATCAACGATAGCAACCGAGAGAAGAAAGTAAAAGAACGCCGTATCAGTTCTGGCCCAATCGGCGGCACTCAAGTGGCGTCGAGTGAAAAGTGGGTAGAACTTTCAAATGCGTCATGCAACACTGATAAAGGTGCATGCGGAATGAATCTGAAAAACGGGATAATANGACATCCAAACTTACCAAGCACCGTCCACAACGCCTCGCGGCTCACGGAATCAAAGGCCTTGGTGAAGTCCACGAAGAGAGCATACAGGGGCTGGTTGCGTTCCCGGCATTTCCTCTTCGAAGCTGTTCAGCAGGAAACACTAAGTCAACCGTACTCCGACTTCCCCGGACTCCGCACTGCTCCCAAAAAACTTTGGCCACCACAACGTTCGCATTCAGTCTGTTTAAGAGGTTTTCTTGCAAGCAGTTTACCTGCACAGCTCGGCAGACCAATGCCAAGTTTGCTATCGGGGCATTCCTTGATATCCTCACCTTTAGACAAAGGTGCCACCACAACACCTTCGAAGTCATGTGGCTTTTCTCCTTGCCCCCAGCTGGATTGAACAAGCTGGAGCAAACAAACTTTCCAACGTCGGCTTGCCACTCTCCAAGATTTCACCAGGCAATTCATTCTTACCTGCAACTTTCCCACTGCGCGGTCGTCTGATCGCTCTTTGTACCTCTGGCAAATCCCGGGCAACAACAAGTGTAGATTTGATGATATTAGATTCAAGCCATTCAGGGTCACTCAGGCAGTGGTAAAAGGACGGTTAAGAAAGCTACCAAACTATTTATACCAGACCTTCTTGACGCCCTTTGGTTGGATGCACAAACAGCGGTCGTTCACGTCTACTTTGCTTCGCCAGACTGGGTGGGTGGAACAAAAATCGCTTAAGGATAATCTTAGAATTACTCGTTGTCGATGATTAGCCTGCCCTGTATCCTCTCATCCTGCTCTCTCTATCAGTCGTCCACAGTCCAACAAACGGGTTCGGCCTGGTGACGATGACCACAGAACTGGTCCTTTATATAATCAGTGTAACTTAGTCGGATCATAAACACTAGCAAATGTGGCACAATTACCTCGACCGAGTCGCAGGCGCATAGACAGCATTCGAGGGCTGATGCCGTGCGGTTCGCCTATCATCAAAGCATTGATGTGATCAGCGACTGCGAAACAGACACCATGCTCCCGAGCACCGTCTGCCGGGTAACCTATTCAGTAGAAGGTGTACCCAGCACCTGCTTCTCGGAGCTTACCTTGGTCTGCAAGCCTTCCGCGCACTCAAGGCTGCTACTCCTATTCCACGCAGGCCCAGTTCCATAGCGATTCATGCGGTGCGCCGTTCCGGCCGCACTATGACGCTGCAACAATCCAGCTGCGTTTGCGCAGTCCATGTCCCAATGGGAAGTGTCTCGCATCCCCGAGAGTTTCTCAGGTCGGTCTACGTATTGCTGAGATTCGAGAGCGCGGCCTGCTCTAGGATTCGTGCTGGCGGGGTCATCAAGTGAGAGGATGGAGATGGGCTAGGCAGTGGCAGATTTTCGACCATTCATTCCGCTGCAAACAGCAAATACAGCGACCCAGTTTGTCCCGCGCGTCGGTCGATGCAGTACACCATTTGATTTNGTCAAATGCGTCCCTCCACAGGGACGGACTAAACCGGAAGTACACAAACTACAGTTGTCAGGTAACCATCAGTATGAACCTTTTAAAAATAAAAGTTGTTGTAAAGACTTCATTACTACGGAATATAGCGCCATAATAAGTGTAATAGTTATATCCTTTGTTCGTCTTACTGGCCTATTATGGGACCGACTGCTGACCACAGTTTTGCCCCACTCCCTGGATTCGGCCTTGTGTTAACTGGGATTGTTTATTCCGCATTCTCTTTCAATCTTATAGTTCTCCCCAGAAGTCCTAACGTTTTTATTCCTCCGTGTTTAATCTTCATTATTATGCCTTCTGACATTTGACAGTAATTAGCTGCCTTGGAGAACGCTGTCATGAGTGAAATTTTCGAGGTTGGCAGTTGAGACCTAAGCTATGGTTCACACAGGTCGAAGTTATGTCTGACTTTTTGTCAATCCACCCACAGCACAACGATGTAAAATTACGTCGTCTCATACTAACGTGAAGTTGTAGCTGCAGAGGTTGTAGATCTGATTTATCAGCGTCTGGCTGAGAGCCATTACAATTTTATCAAACCGACCTCCATCAACAAAATGGCAGCTTCTGATAAGGACGCACTGCAGGCCTCTTTCTGGATTTGAAACGAAAGATCGCGCTTCGTCAACATGAGTGAGTCGTTAAACAAGCAAATTGTCAATGAACTGGTGTGGCACGAGCTGTGGCTTCAGAACCTCACAAACAAACTTCGTCACAAATTGGCTGTCAGAGAAAGTACAAACCGTCGACCAAATTAGCATAGTTGGCTTATCAAGCGCAACAAAATTATACCCTTCAGCAAGTAGCCTAGGTACGTGCAACTTGTAACCGCAACAATTGTCAACAGGATTTTTGAAATCTGATGCGGCAGTTTTCGCAAACGTCCTGGTAATCAGTCACCTTAAGTAAACTGTTAGCTGGTAAAACGGCCAACTGTGCAATCATAGTATCTCTCGCAGATCGTGTCGTGTACACAGCAGTTTGACAGAAGTGCTTACCATCAACAGCGCCCGTCTGGAACGCGTGCCTGACGTTGCGCTCAGCTTTGTTCCTCCCAGAACTGCCTAACCCAGACGGAGAAAGACCAATCTGGTCAGTGCTGGCAACGACTACCACTTGCCCGTATATATGTTGCTTGTTTTATGCATTCGATGTCCTTCAATTTTCTCGTTGATACATACGTCAAGTTCAGTGTTATTTTACTGCCTGCTGACTATCAATCTCAAACAGGTGTATACTCCACAGTCCGCTGAACGCATCGTCATGCAGACCGGCGGGGAGGAACACTCACTGTCGACCAGCCCGTCGAACCCTTGTCAGTGCAGATGTACATCACCCCATTATTGACACTGATGCTCTCACCTTTCTTGAGCTTGCCGGTGGATCTAAGTGGTCGGAAACTGCTGGAAAGCACAGAAGCTTTGGGCGCACCTGGAAAGTCTACGTCGAGTAATACAGTGGGATTTAGTTCAGCTTCACCAGACAATAATATCTCAAGTTCTGCTACCACGGTTCCCAAGAATTATCAATCTGTCAGGCCCGCTGTCACAAGTGAAGCACTTGCCGTCCGATCACATTGATACCAGAAGATAACCTACCGTCACGCGCCGCAAGCAGCTACCACCAGGGAAACTCACAATTAACAAATTTTATTTCGGAAGCTTCCCACGATATGGCATTATTTAGCCCTCCAGTATGCCACGGGTATAATTCACGCGTATGGTGTCTAAACTCCCGTTCGGCAGCTGGCGTCCGCTTGGTGAGTGCCACGTTTTAAACAGCCCCACAACCGCCGGAAGGACACCCAACCCTCCACATTCACGATCTTCCGGTCATCCTGCTTGACAAAGCAGTCCTATCGAAGCTTGATTTAGTTCGGGCGTACTACCAGACCGCCGCGTCCCTAGATAACTTAGCAAAGGCGGCAGCCACCAAGTTTCAACCGCACGATTTCGTCCGAATACTACTTGGTTTGAGAAATCCAACTCAGATTGTTCGAGGGTGCATCGTTCAGGTCCCTCATGGTGACCGCTTTGTACATGTCTATATTCACAACACTACCATAGCAAGCGAAAGCGCACAGCAACAAACGTCACACCCATGTACAGCTTTTGAATGTATTGATCAGTGTGACATAATACTGACTCCGATGAATTGTATGTTTGGCGTGAATTTCATAAATTTTTAGGGCACTGAGCCAATCCTCATGTACCTAAGCCTCCACCAGAGGAAATCAATGCTCTCAAGTTCTGTTCATTATCGCAATCCCAGAAGAGCCTCCGTCAGTCTTCAGGTGTTGCTAATTATTACCGCTGTCTCATCTCATGCTTTTTGGAGTTGTTTAAAGCTCTTACAGATTTGTTCCAGGACAATCCTACACACGTTGTCTAACCACCTCCGAATGAGGCTCCACTCACATGGCGTAAAACGCGTTAGCGCTCTGATAAACACGCGTGGGGACAAAGGATTTGCAGGTAAACGCATCTCAGTCATCTGCAGACGCTGTTCCACAAACGACCTTTTTCAGTCTTCTCTCGCAAACTTCAAAAAGCGCAAACTTACTATTATGCTGTCGGTCGTCTGTTGCCGACCAGCGTTCTCGCTTTTGAACAATTTCAGCGTGAATTGGAGGGCAGACGTTTCAGCTGCTCGTAGATCACAAGTCACTCATGTAATAAATTTTCTATTGAGGCACACCACTAGCTGACTGCTTTGATACGCGCTTTCGTTTTTCTCTACAGCCACCTCATTAATGGCGTTAGATGAATAAAGTCCAATTCTTCGTCAACATGTCTCCCCTGATCATTTTTTCATTGTTGGCTTACTGGTCGCTTAGATAACAAATCATCATCTTAACAGTTTAAAATGGGACGCTTCCTACTACCAGACTGATAGAATGCTGACCCGAGCTGTATATTGTCAAAACGATGAGCTCATTGACGCTACACATTCACTAAATTCCAGGCCACGGTGTAAATTTTCAACCCAACAAACGCATCACTCTCGGCTGAGTTTCCCAGTCTACTTATGAATACATTGTGGACTGTTCGAGTTTGGGAAATGTCATTTCAACACTTAAGGGGATATTCATGAAAGGCTGAAGTGGTGCTTTCACCAGTTGCCGTCTGAAAACACACAAGCAAGAAGCTGGGCACAGTGTTAATCGAAGCTCTCAAAACTCGACGTCGTTGGTCTAAGGTTGTAACTCTCAATTTTTCACTGTTGAACAAAACCAAAACAATGCTATTCGGGACGCGTTCATCAACAGAACGCAGTTCAAGGTTATATGTCAACGGTTCACGGAGTGCACTTCACTGGACCTATATTTTGCCTTCGAACGACCCTTATCTTCCAACATGGATCATCATCAGTCCAACTCGCCTCAGACGGCTCAATTTTGCTGTTACGATTCAGCTTCGAATTCCAAAGCATCGTCTGAGTCTGATTCTGTCGTTCAAACATCTGGAGGGAACGTGTCGTTGGCTGCCAGTAGCAAGTGTTGCTTTCTTGGTCAGGATCACTATCCACCCTTCAAGCCTCCTGCAATAAGCATGGAGTGTGATAAAAAAGGTCATCTACCGAACATACATTGTTTGGCCATATCGAGTGGAAAGGTTACGTCAGTTTCCGAACCAATGCTTTCCACTCTGACTCTCGCGGTGGCTGTCTCCTCCTTCAAAGGCTGTTACTGAAATATTGGTAAAGGAAGTATGTTTACAAGGTTTAGGAGATTACTGTAGGTCTGACAACTACATTTCATGTTCTGTCGTCCCAAAATATTGGTGAAGGAACAAAAGACATGCAACATCGTTTGGAAATTTGGTGACCAACTGCAGTCTGATAACAACCAAAGCGCGACGTCACTCGGAATGCGACAGAAAGCTGAATCGATCAGGAATCGAGGTACTGTCGAGAGATCATATCGTTGAACCACCGCTTCCTTCTTGGCGTGTTCAGGTGATGACATTCGGTAATCAGCGGCATAAAACCGACAGGTAACAGATTATAGTCAGACTATTAATCAGTACTTTCTACTGGACACTTATCATCTATCAAAGGTTAACAAGACGGTTGAAAATGTCTCTCAGTATTATATTTTTGGCATTCTGGATTTACAAACAACCTATCACCAAATATCCATCAAGGGAAGAGAGGAACCAAATACTGTCTTCGAGGTACGGGGAGCCCTCTATTAGTTTTGCCGTAAATCGTTTGCACTGACCAACTGTGTTGCGTGATTCCAGTGTGTAACAAAAAATCTCATCAGAGATGGACTGCACGTCATGTTTGCTTACGTGGATAACATAATCGTGCGTAGCGTGAACATTGATGATCATGACAAAAATCTGACGGGACTTTTCAGAATCGCTACGAAGTGTGGATTAATATCCAGCGAAAAGAGAAGCGTTGCCGCCATTGTGGTACGCAGTTCTGCACTGATCAATCAAACCAGATTTGGAAATACTACAACCCCTCCCTTATTTAAGGCTATCATGAGACGTCATATCACAACAACCGTTTGTGGTTCTATCTGCTTACAAGTCTCTGCGGACCTTCCACTTTTCTGACAAGATTAGTTCGCTGGTCAAAAATCGCACTTCTGCCCTGCAGCAAGATTTCTGCGCATCATTTAGTTCGCAGACTAACGAACAAAGAAGACGGTGGTTACCACTGTTGACCACCGATCACCTCCGGCAGTGGGGAAAGATAGTGAAAACATTGTCACCGTCGCTGCTCCAACAAAGGATGATGGACAGGTGGCGTTGTTCTCCAGAAAGTTTCCGCCGAGACAACAACGTCGATCTTCTGTCAAGAAGGAAACCTACGCAATTATCGAAGCCACCAAGAAGTGAAGGAATAATTTAGTGGAAGTTCACTGATCAGAAATTTGTTGCGCTCATGTACGAAGGTCAACCCGCGGGAAAGACCGAGAACGACAAACTTCAGCTAAAGTGTATGTAGATTTCGTGTTGTTGCCTCGATTCCACATGTTGCTCAGAAGAGGAAAATTTGGTAACTGACACACTGCCCCACACACATTACGTACAATCTATTCACAGCATGTCCGTAAAGGCGTTATGTTACGCTCCGTGTCGCTCTAGGATTTTCGGGATGTTGCACTTCACACGTTCGGGAGGATAAAACGTGTCATTTCGCGTTGTTTGACATGCACAAATTGAAAACCTCAATTTTGCCTCTCACCAAATGTTACTGTTGCTTGAACAGTCACGCCATTCAAAAAGGTCAACTTCGATCCACCAATTGTGAAAAGTACTAGCTGACAGTCATTGAGGAATACCGAAGGTTCCGGTTTGCGTTACTCTGTCCGTGCATGACAACATATGTTGTAGAGCGCTTTCGCCAGCAGTTTTCGACATTTGTTATGCTTCATTACGCATAACCACATATCGAGACCCTGTTTTACGCCGAAGGAACTGAATTTTCTTGCATGGTAAAAGCATCACCACCAGTCCAGCTACGGCTTACAAGCCCCAAACAAATTGGAAGGTTAGAAGAGTGAACGGTATACTTTGGCAAGCGAGACTGCTCGCGGCAAAGTGAAGATTCGTGTCATGCAGTCATTGAGAAGTTGTACCGCTTGACGGCTCACGTTGCACACGGACCCTCTTGTGCACAGCAATGAAAGCAGCTTCATTTGGGCAATCACTTTCGTACAAATAAACATCAACCCCAAGTGTATCGTTGCCCAGCTGGCTCACAATTTTCGGACCGGTCTCAATTTGACGTCATTTGACGTCCTCAACTTCTGACACCTCAGTCAATTCGGGCCACTTACTCAGATGCAATCGCTGACATGCTAAGGTCCCCCTCCCAGGAAGGAAAGAAGAGGCGTTAGCCACGCTTCATTCAATTCCGTGTGGGCAGTTTGCGCATTCACCACCTAATGGCGTCTGCTAATATGATAATGCCAATTCTGGTTCGTTCGCTAAAAGTGGAGGATCAAATCAGCCTGAAGTTAATGTGATACCTGAACTGTTGACTAACACTGTTCAGTAGTAGGTCACAATTTCGGAGTCCTTTCCTGTGCCTCGCAAAGAAGGTACCGATAGACCGGATACTACATCACGGCTGGGAAGACGAATTCGTCCATACAACCTGGGGGAAAAAGAAGACGAGGATGCTTCAGCATTCATCTCTCAGTGGACTTACCTTGACCTTCCATTTAGCAGACATCTTTACTTCTGCTTTTTCTTGAAGCCTCGTGTGCATCCATTTTATACGTCGTCACCCTTTCCCGTAATTATTTTCAAAAGACCCTGTGGAACCTTTTCCAAACAAACCAAAATGGCCGGACAGAGTGTTATAGACTACCTAATAATGCACACCATTAAGCAACTATTTCACCACGCGTTTTCATCATCCGCTTTTAGCCCTCCTACCACCGGTGTTAAGTTAATGAGAACTAACTGTTGGACAATAAGTCTTCTCCGTTCATCCTCTGTTAACGATTCGCTGGTAATTTGGGTAATGAATTATTTATCCTTTATATGCCAAGCTCGACCATTATCCTCCGACGGAAATACAACAGTTGGAATACATCATCCGGTTCACAACAGATATTCAAAATTTCGCGGTAGATAAATATACCGATCGCGACGCCTTACCCAGATTCACTTCAAGTGGCCTACACCGAACTGACGTCGTCCGCTCGAAAGAATGAGCACGAAAACAAACAATCCTTTGGAGTTGTAGTATCGCTACACCCCTACTTCGTTCAAACTACGGGGCCCTCCTTCAATCAACTGCGAAAGTACACTGGTGTATAATGTCACGACAGTCAGTCCCCGTCGGTTTGTGCATGTAGAAATCGGACGTCTTGATACAGCAGTCTTCACCGCATAACATCCCAGCATTTTTGTCACCGTCGAGCTGGTTTCCGGTTGAATTTTGTGGCTTAACAAGAATAGTCATGAATTTGCCTTGTATAACAACGGAGCGAAGTCCGCCGACGTACCATCATAATCTGGGTTACGCTTGTTGAACCAAACGCACTTTATCGTCGTTCATGTGGACACATTCGAGCTGTTGTCGTAATCAAAAGGCAATTGTTACAGACTAATGCGCGTTGAACGCTCCAGCGAAAAGCAAAAAGCGATTTCTTCCCAACAAGAATAGCGAAACGTTGGCGCAAGCGTTCATGGACGAGCGGATCTTAAACTGTGGTAATAATAATAATAATAATATATATTTCTCAACGCATTCGTGAGAGACACGCTCGGATGTGCGCGATCATGACAGATAATTACAGGCGTTACAAATCAACAAATGTTTACATTGTAAGACAAACATGAAGTCTGCTGACAAAAGAATGCATAATCAGACAGACAGAGGTAGGTTGCGGTTTACGAAAGTTTGATACACACATCAGTAAGAGAAATAGTTCGCTCATTCCTCAGATTCTGTTCCAAAGATTAAATGTTATACTAATTTCTCTTATACAAGGTTATGTGGGGGACGATATTTCAAATATTTCAAGGTCATGCCGGGAAATACGTGCAAATGCATCTTCGAGGGTTCCGCCATTATTTGACATAATTGGCTACGGAAAAATTTTGAAGCAGTTCGGCTCGGGCAAGGGAGGACGGGAACTTCCAAAATCCGGCGAAGAATTGAGCAAACTCCAGCGCAGGACTTCTTCGGTTGTTCCAGAACGTCAAAAAGTTGAAAATGTCGCGAACTGCTCGGTCAATATGGGGTTTCTAACGTCCGTTCATCGCGGAAAATTTCCTCGCATAGCAGATGTTTTCAAGAGTGAGAAAAAGAGCACAATCTTACGCGTTAAATGGAGAAATGCGGAGTGGTCACATGTAATATGATAATAATGTATGTATAATATTTTCTTGACTAAAACTTCACGCGATATAATTGCTTTCTTTTCCTTTCATTGAAGTATATAATATGGGCAGGTAATTGTTATAGTATTCCGCGATTATTGGGTAGTGAGCAGCTACTTCCGGAATGATCACCACGTGATACTCAGAATTCCATACGAATTTTTGACATTAGCTTGTTTTATAAGGTCAATGTTTAAGCCAGAATCGATATTTCATACACAAAAACAGTTAATAGTGGTTAACAAGTAGGGTTTGAGGCAGGGAAGACAGCACGAGAAGTGAATTGAGGTTTCAATACACTTATGTGAGGTAAACGTAGGCAGCATTTTTTTTCAGTTTTCTTTGGAGAGTTTTTGTATGCCAGTCAAAAACCGTCAATATCCGATACGAACAACTATAGGCTGATGGTTTATCGGGATGAGTGCATCGAAACCTCAATTCA